>OENM01000938.1:0-43262 GCA_900239745.1 Rotaria magnacalcarata
ATAATGAAATATTTTCTTTTATATTTGCTTCCTCAATGAAACGTAACTATTCAATAGTGCCTTCAATGATTCGTTCATCAAATGGAATTCTTTGGTCATTTGACAATCCGTATAAAATAAATTATTTCGATGAAATTCATTCACTTGAAATATCAAATAAAATATGTAATTTAACCTCATTTTGTCTGTGGTATTCTTCACCTATTTGGTCTTTCAATGATTCTTTATCAACAAAATATTCTTTCATGGGTGAAATTAATAAATGGACATTTATTAGTCAACAACGATTTCCTTCTTTATACACAAATGTTGATAATACACAAATGTTGATAATACACAAATGTTGATAATACACAAATGACAATTGTTGTTCAAGGCGTAGCCAATGAAATAGTCGAAGTTTTGGTATATCATTCAAAATTTCAATCCATTATTCATGTTAATTGCCATTTTTATATTGATCATTTAATAGCTCAGCTAATTATTAATTCTACAAATGTTATTTGTTTATAAAATATAAATGGCTGATAATTCTTTTCCATACTAATCAAGATTTTATTTTACTTTAAAAAAACTGATACGCAGTTTATTAATCAATTCAACATCAACTAATCATTTATTAATATCGAATTAAATATCAAATAGATTTTGTAAGTATGCAAATAATAGCATAGAAATATCAGAAAACTATTTTCATCTTTGATCAACAATTATATCTATTGAATATACAAATCGACACAATGT
The DNA here is from genome assembly GCA_900239745.1 of Rotaria magnacalcarata. Classification (NCBI taxonomy): domain Eukaryota; kingdom Metazoa; phylum Rotifera; class Eurotatoria; order Philodinida; family Philodinidae; genus Rotaria; species Rotaria magnacalcarata. The sequence continues at coordinate 745 of OENM01000938.1, forward strand.
GTACATAGGGTAAAGTCGAAATATTTAGTAAAGCCCTATTAAAAAGTATCATTGTTCACTGAACTTATTTGCATTTCTATAAGCATTTTCTAGATGTAAAACAATTGAATGAAAACATTCGGTTGTGGTAAAATAGTAAGAAAATTACAATGAGCTAAAATATAAAATATTATCTTTCAAAACAGGAGCAGAGTTAAACTTTTTTGATAGAAAAAAAAACTCTTAAAATGAAAAATAAATGTCATGACATCATTGAATTTTTTCTGAATAAGAGAATCCGATGATATTTGATATTACAATAAATTGACAAATCATAGTTTGAATGAAGCTAAAATTAAACTTGTACAGTATAATATATCTTGATAACTTGATTCAGATTAATTAAATCTTTGTTTGTCATGAAAACTCAAAGTTGAATAGATATTCTTTGTTTAATTATAATAATAAAAAGCTATTTATAACACAATATAAGTTAATAATTTAGTTGATGTTTAACTTGAACACAAACAGCAATATCATTATTTTCACTATGTACAAAAGTTTCGTCATTGAAATTTTCTTTTTAATAAAATATTTTCTTGATATCTTTCTTCAACAGTCTTTATTGGTATTTAACAATTCTAGGAAACTGTTGACTCTTGGTTCTGTTGATCAGGTGCATTCAATTAATTTAGAAACTTGGTGAAAATCAATAATGGTCCAAGCAAGCGATTTTGATCATCGAAAAAGACTTTATTTCTGCTATAAATGATTCAAAATTAGCATTCATTTCTCTAAGTATTCTAAAGATTATCTAATGTTTAATACTAAATGTAATATCTAAGATTCTCATCGGATAAAAGACTGCAAAGTTACTCATCGAGTTAATCAAACTCAAATCAATATAAAAAAGAGTAGGTAATCGTTTCACTATTGATCGAGATATGATAAAAAGAGAATAAATGAAAGATATAATATTACTTTAAATGAACAAATAGATAATATAAATAAGATAATTTTCTTGCATCAAATTAACTAATTGGTTAATTTAAAAGCAAGAAATGATTCTAACAAAAGAAAAAACTAAATACTATGGAATCGAATAAAAAGGTTTAATTTGCATATTAGGACATTTCAGTTTTCAAAATTAACCATGAAAATGTTCTAAAATGGATGATTCAAGTTTTGCCTTTATTTTAAGTCTTGAATGGCAATAGACTTATAATTATTTTGTAATTTTTCTTCTTTTTGAACTCTAAGAATTCTAAAACAACAAACAGTAGAAGCTTGAGTAAACGTCATAGATATGTAAACTATGATTGATCATACATAGATACGTGGAGCTCCTGAACGATTTGTAATCTCAATGACTATTATATAAATTCCATAGTCCTACCAAGCTTGTTCTTCTTGAAAAAAATTGAAATAGATTGCAAAAGATTTTAAGAATATATGATGAACGTCAAAATATCGATCCATAGCATATTGTCATCCTCACTGTCAAGACTTAAACATAAGTTAATCAAGATAGATTTTCCTAATTACATTTCGTTTTTTATCATTTCATCGATTGATAATATTTGAAAAGTTAATCCGTATTAGTAACTGGTTTTTAGATATTCACCGAATTTTTTCATAATGATTAATGAATAAAATTTTAGTGTTGAAAAGTTTTATAATTCTTATGTCAACTGATTTAAAAACAATCAAGGAAAGGTTTTATTGATAATTTAATAATAATATTTTCCAAGATCAGATATTTAAAAAAGATTGAGTATTTTTATTGAACGTATCTTTCTTAAAGTCAACAATTCTAAATAAAAAGATCTATTCAATCAAAGTAAATTCTATTATCCTTTTTTGTTTATGAAATAAATATCATGTTATTTTTAACATTAAAAAGATGAGTACAAAACAAAGATTCTTTCTTCACTTATTCATGCGTTGATAAAGAAAGTTTCTTTAAAAGATTTTTCTTAATTAAAATTGATTTTCTTTTTCTTTTTATGAAACAATCAATTTTATATGTACTACATTTTCTCTTAACTATGTGGTAATGACATAAATAGATTTTTGTTGTTTACAATGAAAAAAATTAGCAAGATAGTTTTTTTAACGAATAAACAGTTAAATCAAAACAATGATTTATGGATTTTATTTAATTAATTAATTTGTTGTTTCTAGTTTGATGATCACATAATGTAATTGATGTTGGATATTGTAATGTTGTTTGATTTGAAGATTGATTTAACATAAAAGTTATTTTCTTAAAAATATTTTCATTTGTATTATTACTTCTATTTTGGTCATCTGAATTAAAATTAAATTCACTGTAAGATTCATTTGATCCCACTTTTTCATAAAGAGTTAAATTTATTTGTGTTCCTAATTGTTGAATATCTGAATCAGTTGAAATCGAATTTATTTCATTAACAATTAAATCAATGTTTTCTGAAGTTTTCTTTTCTTCTTCAAACATATTTTGATTTTTCATTAAAGTTGTTGTTCACTAACAGTACGAATTTTCAGTTAAGATTCACTAAAAATTTCTAAACGTTGTTGTTTAAGTTTTTCTTATATTAAAGCTAATTGTTTTGCTCTTTTTCCATCTAATTTTCGAATAAATTCTTCTAATAAATTTCTATATTGTTCATTTTCAACTGTTTGTTGTTCTTTAGCTTCAATTAATAGATTCTGTTGGTTTTGTTGAGTTTCTTGAACAAGTTGTGCAAGAATTGATTCTATTTGTAGTGTTATTTGTTGAATTCTTTGTTGAACAGTTTGATCAAAATCAAAATCTTTATTTTTTCTTCTTTTTATGTTTTTTCTAAATTATCAAAATGATTATTTTCTTCTATTTGATTTTGAGGTTTTTTATTTATTTTATCATCTTTTATTTTTTCTTGATAATTTTTTCTAATAAATAATCAAATTTAAAATAATCTCCATCAGGTAATTGATTATTAGAAGATATATGTTTTGATTGAAATGGTTTATTTTCCTGGAAACTGTTTTGATTCTAAATAATAGAAAATAAAAAAATGAAATAAATCATTAATTTAATTCAAACCGTCCAAAATTCAGCTTCATTATCAGTTATCCAAGCTAATGTTTCTATTTTTTTTCATCTTCAGAGAACGACATTTTATTTTGATGATTAACAAATAATATCGACGTAAATAATATGTTATTTCTCTTCATTTCTTTTTGATTTGTCCTTTAAAAATAAATTTTATTCATTCTTTCTTTTTATGTTACATCAATAATGAAAATAATCTATTAGTTAGGTATTTCGTTTATTAACATTAACTATAATAAAACAAATTCAACTGGTTTCAATCATTAATCATATTTTACTATTTTGAGACTTAGCGGTAATTTAAAAATATTTATCTATTCTATCATAATTTTGTTTTATTTTAAAATACTTATATTTAGATTATAAATAGAATATTTTATGTTTGAAAATTTATGCATTAAAGTAAACTCAATTATCTAACATGAAAGTCCGCATTTGTCTGTCGATAATTGATGATTGTATTTCTTCAAATAATTTCTTCAATATATGATCGAGAAATTTTTAATAAAGAAAATCTAACTAAACTGTTTTTAATCTATTATTGGAATAATAATAATAATAATAATAATAAACTTCGTTTGAATTATGCTTCTATTTTTATAAAAGATTTTAGAAATATTTCATTGATTTTATAATACAAAGGATGATGCGAGAGAAGGATGATACAAAATAATTTCAACAAATTCTCCATTAGACAATAGTAAAACGTATATGATTTGATTTTTGCTGACACCTAATACCAATTTTTAGTACCCTAGTTTTACTTTATTAAGTTAAGAAAATAATTTTATCAAACCATTTACTAGTTTAGCTATAAGAATAATATTGTTTAAGAGAGTACTCAAAAAACCCTTCTTCCAAATTCTGTAAAAATTCTAAAAAATCTCTTTCTCTAAAAGATGACTAGATAAAAGAAGAAATTTAATCATATTAGAAAACCCCACCCAAAAAAAGAGATCACTTTTCACAAATATTTTATAAGATTATTGTGTCTTGTTTGAGAAAGAAAATCTATCCAATGCGACCTTGCCTTCTAGCATCTTTCTCTTATCAATGATTTCTCAAAAACTCCTGACAAATGAAATGTCGAAGTTTCTATGTTAGTTTTTGTGTTGTCCTATATAAAAATAAAATAAAATTCTACCCTGTAGAAGATATCTCATTCAATCAAATTTCAATAAGAAATTTGACTAAACTTTACAATTTTACGCTTTATTTTGCAAGGAAAAAAATTCTTTCATAAATCATTGGTACTCAGAAAACCCTGCTGCTAACAGAAACAAATGTGCATATAATCCTACGATTGTATGACACCAAGTCATCTCTGTAACATATCTACTACTGCTGTTCACTATTCAACATCAGGAAAATTATATAATAATAGCGATAAATTGTATATTATCACACCTAACGAGTCGATAGTCTTTAGATATCGTTCAAATGTAATTCTCATAATCTCGTTTGATTCTATAATATAGAATCTATATTAAAGATATCTAAGGATCTACAACTTTAGAATAATCAAATTGGTGATAATGGGACTCAAAATATCACAGATAGGCTAAAAGAGAAAAAATTAGCAACATTCCTACTTGATTTCTTCAAATACGGAGTTTTCACTTTATCACAAACATGTATCAAATTGTCGATAATTATCATTCGAATCCATACGTACAGTAAAAAAGTCATTGAGAAAAATATGCCAAATTTTATTTTCTTATCATCAAAGAATTTATACGACTATGGAGTTCGTTAACCCTTTCCAGCCGGATGTAGCCTTTTGGCAACATTGAGTTAACATTTCGTGCAGGGCTGATCTGTACTCATCATATTTAATTCTTTAGCACATTGATAATTACGCCAATACATTTCTGAGTAAATCCATAAACGTACAAGATAAATATAACCTTTCACTGAATACAGGGAGGGCTCGGTTTGGGATCCCTCCAAAAAGGGTCGGAATAAAATTCTGCGTTTTTCTCGTGTCTTAACTATCAATCGAAGAAACAATTAGCGATTAATTTTCTCCTATGGATGTATGATCTATTGAGTTACTCAGATGGATTAGGCAGTGAATTCGAAAATTTGACATGTTGGGATTTTGCTTGTAGGCCACACTCGACCGTTCGGTAACGTGTAGCTTTTTTTGTACCAACGACCACACTTTTAGCATCTCCCCGATAACGGAACTAAGAATTCGCCCGAAAATATTTGTTTTCTACCGGTCTTCTAGTAGCCGGCCGGAAAGGGTTAAAGAAAATTTATAGGATACAAATTTCGACTTCTTTCAATACCTCATCTAAAATTTGAAACTTTTCGTAATTCTATAGTCTATTCTCATCTTATGAATGGTCAATTATATTCCCAAGGGTCATTTTCACGAACTTTCATTTATAAAATTCACTATTTATGCTATTTAAAATCAAGGCACTATCGTCATGAAAAAATATTATTTTCAACATAGTACAACAAAATTATAATACATAAATCCTTTACTATGAAAATTTCACCAATTAAATGTAGTAGTGCTTATTATTTTAAATATATTTCAAAGACCTTTAAAAATTTTACAATGTTACGAGAAGATAAAAATAAAGTTATACATAAATGAGATTCCTTCAAAATTTTCCTTTTCCTTTTGATTAATAAGAATTTTAGATCCACGATTAATTAACACATATGTGAGAATTTTCATATTTTCTTTGTGTATAGAGAAGAAATTGACGAAAAATATTGATATTGTTTTTTATTTATAAATAAACATGTCAACTTAACAAATATTGTAATACAAAAAATAGTCAATCATATACATTTCAAAGAAGACTATACTATTAAAGTTTTACTGTCATTTAAGAAGAATCGAGGAAAGTATAATTCATGCATATATTGTTTATCAGATGAATTGCAAAAACGATAGAAAAGCGAGATTGGACTGCTATTTAGTGTTGAAGATGGATATAATTCCATATAACGTATAATCACAAATATAATCACTTTGATTATGCTTGTAAATTGAGTATAACTTGAACGATTGCAGTTATATATATGTTCCCCAAAACAATATACATAGTGTACATAAAAAAAACAATATATTGTCAATGGTGCATAAAAACTTTCAATTATCCAACGCTTCAATTTCATCCGAGTAATATGAGTGATATTTAGTGTGTATGTTGAAACTAGAGCAACAACACAATAAATAAATGTCAATTGAATTTCTATTATAAGAAGTTTAATAAAATGATTAGCAAGACTATTGTATGATCTTTCTTGATTATTTAGTTCTTCGTCGTCATCAGGTTGCTCGTAGCCAAAAAAATGACTACGACCAAACATTAATATCGCCATCATATATGGATATAACAAAAATAGTATGATTGTAATCGGTATCAATATCAACAATAAGTAACCATAGTGCACGTCCAGCCAGACGGACTCGTAATCATGACAGAAGTAATTAAATTGTTTCATGCTATCGACTGTCACTGATTGAAAACAATTGAATCACTTGAGAAAAACACTAGGTGACACACTTACATCGATCAATGATAACCGAATGACCACAATGTCTTGTTATATTTCTCGAGTGCTATATCGTCTACTAAACAATGTTTGACCTATTCTATTGATCACTGTTTAGGCGACACAAATGTTGACGAAGAAACAACGTCAAAATCACATTCAACAATTCATAATTAATATAAACAATTTACATTCTAATTCAACGTACTAAGGACACAAAAATAGATGTCAACAAAGAGAGATGGGGACAATATCAATATTGATCATGTCCTTTTTTCTAACAGTCTATTCTTTCATCAGAAAGTGCATCTGTAACATGTAAAATATACATGGCTTAGAAACTTAAAAAGGTGATTAAATGTAATTCATCTAGTGGTGAAGCAGTAATTACAGAAATATCCAACATACATTATTCAACAACACTCCAAGTACGATTTTTATGTATGAGTCTATTGAAAAAAGAATTCATTGTCTTATATTGAGTATTACAAAAATAAGTAATTACGAGTATCACAAGATTGATGGCAGTTCGATTAAAGTTAACCGCTGTGTTCAACTATTTATTATTTGTAATATTCTCGGTTGCAGCAGACGTTTTGACAGTTCTTTTTTCAATGTTTTTTAGGTAAATTTGTGACTTGGTATATAGTGACTGGAAAGACATAGAGATTTGAAATTCCCAGTATAGATAGAATTCATAGAGATCTATACAAAAATTCACATCTTTATGTCTTTCCAGTATCGATATACAAAACCATAAATGTGCCCAAAATGACAAAAAATATTTTAGAAATTATTTTGCAATCGAATAGTTTTATAATTGTAATAAATCAAGTCTAGTATTTATTATTGAAAACAATGCTATGTTGCGACCGGATAATTCGTCGCAATAACATAATCCAATCATAGTTTGTCTATTTTTTAAAAATGAAGAGACTTATTCAATTAAATTCGAAACATGATCGGAATTGAATGAGTATAAAAATTATAGGAAATATTAACAATGATTAAATTTCGATTGTTGATCTTCAGATGGGCCGCCATGAAGAACTTTAACATGAAAAGCAATCGAATTCATTTCCTACTCTATGATTTGTGCCAATAGGATCTAATTAAAAAACATGGGCTGAGTAAGTATTGTCAAAACTATTGGCGACTTTGCTTAAGTCATCGATTAAATCCTTCTAGCCTAATTAAGGGAAATTTAAATAATATAAATAACCTGTAATAGTCTTTTAGCTAACAGAATGTACACATCAAAATGGGAGATTTACAAAACAGAAATTCATTAAAGATTGCGTTTTTCGATGAAATCAAAGCGTTTCTTCTTCAGTGAACGCTAGATGTCATTATTTCTTTTTAAGTGTTTTCCGATTGTGAGAAATCTTGAGCTGCAATGCGAATTAAACAAAACCTATATTTACTTTCGCTGCTATCGAAAAACCCGAATCATTTTTAGTTCGAATAAACTATTTTTTTTTCATCTGAACAGTAAGTTACCGCATTGTTCGAGATAAAAACATCGAATTCTAACCGTTATTAACATTTCTAATTATTTTTAGATTCGTTTGATAACATGTTCCGAATTAATTTGAATGCCGTGCTTCATTGTTGAAAGTAGACAAAGGATGATTGGATTATGTTATTACAACGAATTGTCTTGAGACCAATTATCTTAGCATCGTGTTGTGTATCGGACGTAAGGCAATTTATACTTATATTTCATTCGAAAAATTAATATGCAAGTAAATTATTTTTCTTAATATCTCAATGAATTTTGTTGTTCGATAGTATTACGACAATTAGCAATTTTAGCTTTATATCAATAAAAATTTTAAAAGTCCTAATAGTCTATTTCTAGTTTTAAAACATGTGATAAAAAGATCGATGCGTATAACATAGAAAAAAAAATGATGCATCCAGCAAAAATCACGTAATAATAGTACATAAAAATAGCCGCTTGATTATCAGACAATTTTTTGTTACTGTACGGCACATAAATTCAATAAAAAAGGCAAGAAATATGTTAATTGCCCAAGAAAACGTTGTATTCACTAGACTATCAATGCAAAGTTGATTTACAGCAGCTAATACTATTATCAAGCCCCATGATTGAAACAACACGACATGTTGCCATTTCAAAATTATTTGGTATCGATGTGATTTAACACCATTTAGGACGTAATTCACATTGTTCCATTGATCGTGACAATTTTTGGCTGAACTTAAAATAATAATCGATAATACTGATAATATGACTAAGACAAGACGAATAATTGGTTCAATATTTGATATGTGTTGTACGAGAGCTTCATATGTATCCTAAAAAGTAATTGAGTAAAAGTCATTTTAAGAAAAATGCTACAAAAAATTACTAGGGTGGTGAGCATTGAATTGAAGACTGACTTTTAGTTAGCATTTTATGATTTAGTCTGATGCTTTGTTTCACGTGATAATTTTCGTGTTGGAAGAAGTATTATCAGATCAGATAATACTAAAACCATTGTGATTCTATGAAAATAAGTGAAGTACGCCACTACCGATGCAATTTGTTGAGACTCTGATTGATAGCGGCGAATAGAGACCTGCGGGGCTCTTTCTAAGTTTAACTTCAGACCCGGTTTGCATTAAATTGTGAATCTAAATATATAAGAACTGAAGTCAATGAATTTGAATCAAATATTTGAATCCTCGTAGAGTTTAAAATCAATAGTATTCCTTGAGAAAAATTTCGATAAAGATGTTTGACGAATGCTGAATTATTTTCAATAGATTCACCATTATTTATTCTATCAATGTCAATAATCAGATAGATGCATTAAATGGAAATCAATTTCAAAATTTTGCTTCTTGTTTTTCTATGGACTTTTTATTTCGTTTTTGAATAATATACACAAGATAATACTATAATAGTTAAAATTAACATTATTCGATATTTTTTCTGGAAATTTAGTCTATTTAAAGACAATGAAAATGAAGTTAATTAGAGTAAAAAACATGTCAAGTCTTTTATGTTTATTCATCGATGTTTAAACACTCAATTATTCTTAACTGTGAGTAACTATATAGGGCTATTCGTGTTTGGTTCAGGTACAAACTCAGTTGAACATCGAATTTATCATTTTCCCTTGTGTTATCAAAGAGTTTCTTTTAATTATTATTGAATAATGATTATTTTATGGCCAACACAAAGAAATAAAATCAATTAAAATTGGCACATTTAATAAAATAATGATCAGATTTCTGTTAATTGAAAAGATTTTTTATCTGAAGTTTGAAATAAATTGTTATTTAAAAATACTCGATATTTCGGTTAACCTAATAATATAAAATGAAAATTTTCAATTCTTCTATATTATTATTATTAAGAAAAAATAATGATTTCTGTTATTCAAATTAGTTGAATTATTTCGTAAGGATTTGTTAATCGAGATAATTTGATCTTTTATTATTATCATTATTATTCTTGACAATTTAAGTTTGATAAAATAAAATGAGAGAGAGAGAGAAATAGTATATTAAAAGTAAACATTTATAATTGTTAGTTAATTGATTGTTTTCTTTGCAATAATTCGTATACCACCAACATTATTTCCTTGAAAAAGTTTTGCAATAGATGCATAAAAATATTCTAAGCGATTATAAATATCTTCTCCATGAATTTTGAATAGTTTTTCTTTATTTTCGCGAAATTGCTCTAATCTTTCATTAGTAAATATTTTCCAATCATCAGTTAAATCAATTATTTTAATTATTTGAAAATTTCCTTCAATTAATACTGATTTATATTCATCAATTGTTGGTAAATATTTGCAATAAACATCATGTTCTAAAATTTGTGATTCTTCAAAATTAATAGTTCCAATACGAATAAAATCCTCACAATAAAAGTATCCATTTTGTTTAAGTAAACGATAAGATTGATTGATTAAATGAATTCTTTCATTTCTATTAAAATGAAGAAGTGTTATCCAACTAACAATGGCATAATAAAAATTTTCTTGTAAATGTTGAGCAACATTTAAAAAATTTCCGTTTATATGATGAATTAAATCATTTAAATGACATCGTTCAGTTAGCTCAGTTGCTGTTTGAGAAAGATCATTTTGTAATTCAATAGCTAAAACTTTTAAATTATATTTTCCAGCTAAATATCGAGCACAGCCAGCTAAATTTGATCCTATTTGAATAATCCAATTGGAATTATTATTATTATTTTCATGATTAAGTTCAAGTTCTTGAACAGCTAAATCTAAAACTTGTGTACCATAATAATGATTTTGATCATATGGAAGTAAATCAGTGTAAGATATTGAACCTTTGGATAAGCCAGCAACACGTAAATTATTTCTTAATATAATTAACAATTCAGGTTTATTATAAAGACGCATTGATTTAATATCAACAATTAGTTTTGAAAATTTTCTATCAATAAAATCGATTGGAGAATATTTTTTATTTAAATTATTTAATACATTAGCTGTTGTAAGTGCATCAATTGTTGTTTCAATCGTTGATTCAGATATTGTATTGCTGGGATTAATTTGAACTTTATCAAACCAAGCTTTTGCATCTTCTTCAGTTAAACCAAAATTATTCGATATTCGCTTTATTGAATCAATTGAATTTGTTCGAAATAATAGACAAGATTTTTCTAAACCTTTGAACATTTTAGTTAAATCTTCTAAATGTTGATCAATGAAACATATTGTTGATGCAATCATAAAACAAGGCCATGGTGTTATAATTTGTCCGATTCGACGAATTTCTCCTTTATCATAATATGGTTTTTGCATAAAATATTCCCAAAGAAAAGCTGCTGTTGTATTATCATTAGTTGATTTTCTTAAATTTTCAAAATTATTATTAATAATAAATTCAATTTCTGATTGTTTCCAACCGTATTGATTTGCAAGAACACAACTCATTAAATGTGAACCACTTTGATATCGACTAATGCCAAATTTTTCACCTTTCAAATCTTCAATAGAATTATAAATAGAATTAATTCCTGTACTAACAGACCATATTAATGGTGATTCAACATATGTTCCAATAAGACGTATATCAGAACCATTTGCAATATCATTAATTAAACCTTCAGTTAATGCAACAATAACATCAACTTCATTTGATTTTAATTTATTGATCATAGCACCTGTACCTTCTTTTATTGAATACCATTCAATATGAATACCTTCATTTTTAAATAGATTTTCTTCTAAACCTATTTTCCATGGTTCATTGAAATGTTCAGGTACACCAGCTACTCGAATTATTTTAATATCATTCGTTGTAATAGCCTCCATTATCAATAAACAACGTCTAGAAATAATATTTTGCCAAGAGTCAATCAATATTTTTTTTTCTTTTCGTTTCTTTTTTCTTCTCCATTTTTAATCGTTGATATGATGTTACACGCTTCAACGATTTAAATCATTTACTGTATTTATATACTGTCTATTCATATAAATATAAAATGACGTATCGATATTCATTTATCACCGATTATACATATACGAGATAGATTATTTCATTAAAGTAATTTATTTTTTTAATTTATTTCTTAAGTAAAACATAAATTTAAATGATTTAATTAATATAACCAACAAGAGCAGAACGTACGCCATTTTTTTAAGAATCATTCTACACATTTACGTGCCAATATAACAACAGAAGTCTTTTTTATTCCATCACGATATTAAATAACTGCTAATTAATTTTATTGCGAAAATTTCTCTGTGATTATTTCGAACTGGTGCATAAATTTTCTTTTTATGTAAGGGACAATTTTAAGCTTTATTTGAGTACTTTGCTACAACTATACAGCGTAATTATTCTTATTCATATACTTGTATATGTAACTCACTGTCAATAATTGGTACACTATCTTTTAGCTGAAATTTATCATCAGTTTTTATTTATTTCTACGAAATGATGAAAAAAAAAATCACCTACAGCATTAAGGGGAATTATTTGTGGTCTTATGATTTTCAGAAATAAGTGTACTTGAGCCTACATAATAGATTGAATCAGTAATTTTCTTAATAAAATATCGTTGTATTTTGTATATTTATACATCTTAAGTTATTTCTGAGTAAATTATGAATATGATAGATTGCATAGTTTTTCATAAACCTTCAGGTAATACTGAAAAGCAACTTACGATTTATAATTATACAGAATAAAACATTCTTTTTTATTAAAAAATTGACTTCATCGCTTTTGTGCTAATCGCAAAATTACATTCATTTCTATAGAATCACAAGATACCAACGAGTAGACTCGAACCCCAATCTTACTGTTGCAACATAAGAGTATTCCTGGATTACCGTGTGTTTTTCCAGTTTGAATCCGATGGGTCGACAATTTTTAATCTTCTCAAAATATCATGTTTTTTTCTTGCTCCTTTTTCTTTTATAATATTAGAAACAACTTTCTAATTAGAATTATAACAAAAAAATAATTGTCTCTTGTGAATTAGTTTGTGCAAGTCAACTTATTTGAAATATTTTGATAAAGTTGGGTTCGTTGTAGGAAAATTTTCTTCTTTAAACATCGTCGTTCTCTAAGGCTTGTTCTCTCCTGCCTATGAGAGAGACTTTCTCCTCAATGTTCTCTAAGCTCCACCGCTTTGTAAATATGGATTATATTCATCGTAAACTAAAACTAAATCTATTCCTAATTTTCACCAGTTATTTTTGAATTGACAACATATAGCTGTGGTTCACTATATAAATTCAAATTATAACTACGCATCTCATGTCGAACAATCCATTAAAGAATCAAAGATACCAATGTAAATCTTCTAAATAAAATAGTATCATTAAAATAGAATGCTTTAAAATATTAAATTCACATCCGTTTAAGGTATTTATTTTCTCAAAAATATTTATCGAAATGATTAAACTTGCTATTCTCCAAACGGGTTGCGTGAGGAAATACTCCCTACTTTTGAAAATTTTGTTTTTTTCTCGGTCAAAAAATTGTGTTTTAGAGGAATTTTAGTGCCAAATCTGTATGAACGAAGGCGTAACGCCCCCTCTCTATGAAAACAAAACAAAACTTCTTCTACTGCCTATCAATAGTTCTAAATCAGAACTCTGCATGGAATTATATAGAACGATCGTTAAACAGCGTTCAGCCCATACCATTCCATTATCTGCTTTTCAGGCTAGGTCATCCCATAGATTTGATGGGATGCGATGAAACTGACCCACCCCATAAAAGCCCTCTTCTATATCTTCTATGAATATAAGATTTCTCCTTCTAAAAATCCACTAAAAGTTTCGATTTCATGTGACAGTTTGATCGAAGAAAAGAATAAATGATAATAGTATTTCATCTCTGATATTTTATTGAAAGAGAAATTCTAGGAATAAAAAACAAAAGAGAATTAAGTTCATGTTGGTTATATAAGAAAGGAGCGCAGATACACAATAGCAGACTAGTAATGATTGAAAAACGATTTAGAGACACCATCCCGCAGTTGAATCATCAATGATATGATAAGTCCCTAGAAGAAGTGCAAAGACATCAAAGATAAAAGAAAGAATGATGCTTGAGAAAAAAATACCAGCATAAGTTACCATGCGATAAAAATCGATAATTATCTTTTAGATCGTCTAGAATAGAATAAATCTTCGAATAAAGTCGAATCAGACTTTTTCTTGTTTCGGATTGTATATAGTACTTTCATAAATATTATAGTGACCATACCCATTGTATCGATTTTCTAATCAGAGTTTTCATAGAACGGGTGCATCCTAAAAGCATTGCACTGCTATAGAAATCGAAGATGGTTGAACGGCATCGACTATGGTCGATATTAATAATGTAGATGATAAAGTATTCCAACATGTTTCTAGGTGAGAAGAATTCATTAGAGCGAATTTCTCCAATAAAAAATCTCAGATCCATTTTCGGAGAACAATTTTAGCAATGATAGTGATATTCCCTCGTACAGATGTCGATTAGACAAATGTTTTACAAGATTAGAAATAAAGAAAAACGGTAGATTTCAATGTATATCGTGGTGAGCTGAATTTATTAGACATGCCTAAGAGAAAAAAATTGTTGAAATGATTAAACTAAAGAAGCAATTGATCAAAGAAGAGTGAAAAAATTCGAGAAGATATCTAAGGAGTCACCTTTATTATTGATCATATTTGACAGACATCTAGCATTATATTTAATTGAAGATGTTGCTGTTTCGACAACGGCTACATGAGAATAAGAAATAAACTTCTGTTTGATCGTTTGAATGATAAAGGTCTCGGCGATACCAATGAAGAAGAACGAGGAGGAAGTAATTCGTTATCTACTTATTGTTAAGAGTAGATAACAAAACAATTTTGTTCTTATAATACTTTAACGGAGTGATTAATGTCCTAGGGTCTATTAATACATTACGAGTAGTTCAGGTTCTTTAACAGGAGACGACTATAAATGACGCGGGTTGTTTCTTGGTGATAATAGATGTCACAATCTCAACTTGTTTACTCTTCTTCTTTTCTCCTTCTTCGTCTGTGCATAGATCGGTTTCAAGAATAATCAGAAAGCGATCTTCTATTAATTGGTGTTTTTCTTCGAAGATCTTCCTGGTTGATCCGCCTATCTTGTTTTCATCATAATCAATTGTTGTTAAAATTCAGATACTGCCCATAAGACACTTGCAAACACGCAGCAAATTCAATTTAGGTGTGGATGAGTCACTCTAATACTAGTATACCTATATAGTTGGGAAAATGAATTTGTGACGGAATTAAACTCAAATTCCTCACTATATGCAAAAAAGACTAGTCGCATAATATCAAGAATGACTGACGATATTATTCCTAACCTATCTTCTCTAATTACTCGATTCTATGCAATACTTCAAGTTCCAGAAAACAGCGCATCGTATAATCCATCATACTAGATTATGAAAGGAAAAAGCAATAACCATTTCAAGCGGAAAAAACGACTCATCGAATGGTATGGTGGATTGTAACAAAATACGTTGAAAATAAATCTAGCAAATGCATCGTTTTGAATCCGTTTCCAAATGGCCGGGAAGATTGATACGACTGTTCAACGAGTTCATACGTCTAATTATTATTAAATCTTTTAAATGTGTTGGAAAGGAAAATTTATACACCGTAAACGCATTTAGTGAAAACAAAAAGGTAGAAAAGAATAAATTTAGAAATGGACAACTTTTCGTTGATTTTCTTGTTGAATGTTTTGATAAGTTATATCAAATATTGGTTCGCTAATGAATCTATTTCTATGATAATGTGTTTTCGAACTTATATACGGAATAAATTGTTCATATGCATGTCGCAATTGTTCAGTCGCCTGTTTTCTTTGTTCTAAAATATTTTGATCCATTTTACTCTGAGCCCATTCATATGTTATACGAAGATAGTTGATTGAAGCTCGCTGATAATTTTCTTTTGCTTTTTTAATTCCATGAAAATCATTACGAAATGCAGATAACATTTTTTTTTCTTGTTCTGTTGGTGGTATGTAGTTGAAATCTTGTTGATTACCATTTAATCGTTTTGGTAAATTTGATAAATCAATATATTCAGTTAAATCATCAAGATTATTAAGAAAATGAATTTTATTCCTGACGACTGGATCTAACCATGATTTAATGATATGCCAGCAACCATAAAATAATTTGGGAGCATTTACAATTAGTGCAATACCTAATGATTCTGGATAATAATTCTGTAAAAGATTAACAAGAAATTGCGCATGTTGATAATCCATATTTCTCATAGAAAAGCCATTCATATCAAGAATAATTGTTACAGATTCGACAGGACTATGTAACAATTTTCTACCTACTTCCATAGCAAGTATAGTATATTTTTCTGTTGCTTCTGGTGGAAATTGACCTTTAATATGATCTTTGGTAGATACATAATTTATTGGCCGACCAACTTTATCATAACCGACATAAAATGTTTTACCGGTTAATATTTCTCCGTAATGAAGTTGTGATTCTCCATTAGCAATCAATTGTTCAAGATTTGATTTGGTTCTCCATTCTAGTGTTTCAATCAGCTGTTCTAAAGCAAGATCAATATTCCACTTTCTTGCTCGAAGAAATCGTAGTAAAACAACATCTGGATTATCGAGAGAAAACGAATAGAATAATTCTTTTCCTTGTTTTGAATCAAGAAACTTCTCTAATGTTACATTAGATTCATTTGTTATTTTCTCAATAAGAGAAATCCAAAAATATTTAAGAGTTTTTTCTTGATCTTCATTAAGATTATCTATGAAAATAAAGATTTGTTTCAAGAAATACAAGGCCAATATATAAAATACTTTACTGATATGTCCTGGATCATTGGCACTCATTGATTTATACTTGACATTGATTACTTCCAAAAAACGTTTCGTGTATTTCGTGGTTCTATGCTATTTGAGTAGTTCTATTAATTAATATTCATATCTTTCGTGGAATAATTTCATCTTCCTAAATATTCAGACGCGAATAAAGTTCAGTTTCGTGAAAAAAAATTGTCATATAAAACGTATTATAAAAGAAAAAAAACGATGCATTTATTTCTAAATTTTTTATCTATGTTGTACATGTGATCATTCATCCTGATCAAAGTAGAGTGACACAATATCCTTGAAGAAAAAACTACAATTTCTTTCTTTCTTTCTTTTTCTTTTCTTTTTTTCTTTTACCATATATAGGCATTAACGTAATATAAATATCAGTTTGAAATTATTCATATATGCGTAGTATCATTCTTCTATTCATCATATTTTTGGTGGTGATTGTTCCGTCTACTAAATTTCGTGCGGTATACATTTGAAAATAAAAAGGTTTCAAAACGAGACATTTCCGCACAGAGATGCTGTACTGTTCGAACTGTTGAGAGTTTTCTCATAACATGAGCAATCTAGACCATTCAAAGTCGATTGGAATGGGTGGTAGGTTGATGTGCTTTAGTACTCATTCTGTTCATCTACATAACAATCGAACGAAACTTCACGATTATATTTCATGATTCTAGGACTTGTATGAAAGACGATTATTAGTGATTATTGAAATATATGGTTGAAATATTATGAAGGAAGTCTATGAAATAAAAATCAGACCAGCATAATATAACTCAATAATCGTGTTGAACCATTTGCTGTATTGTATGAATCATTTTGAATATGAATTATATTATTTGACCATTATCATTTGCATAAAATGAAATAAATGACAGCTTTCAACATGCCAGTGGAGGGTGCAAAATGAAAATCCAAACTCGAATAAAGATTAAAGAATGAAAATGGAACTATGGTGAATACAATTTACGCTTATTTCTCATTATATATTTCGATAATGAGCTCATTTAAATATCTTCAGTATTCGTCTTAAAAACATGATACTATACTGTTATTATTGCACAATTTTATACACATTCATGTAACTTTGTTAGAGAGTACTTCGTAAATCTTATTTAATTGTAAAACATTTTTTTATAAGATGAACTTTATTGAAATTTAAATAAATAATTCCATTTTATTTCGACGTCAGTTCGAAATAAATGATCGAACTTCGCAGTGGTAAACTAAGAATCCAAATGAATCTCGCTGCATGTCCTTCCACAGCCATTCCGCATCTGACAACAGCTTCTATCCTCTCTCTCATTAATTTTTTCCCTTATCTCCAAAAAAGAGGTTAAATATACGTGCAAATAGCAAACGAATTTCAGTCGGTATGTTATTTATGTCTGATTGCTTGCATGATACAGACATAAACAAAAGTAGTTTCTGAACGCAGAAAACAAGCCTATCGAACACGCAGTAGTCGAAAACCGATAAATATTTAAAATTCAGAGAAAAATTACAAGTGAATTTTTCTTCACAGTTTTCTCAAAATCAAATTTTTAGGAGACAATTACTCTTTCACCTCTGTTTCTCCGATATGGTAAGAGGGATTGAACTGAAATATTTTTTACTTATACTAGTCACTATCACTATTTGGGATGCTTTTTTTTAATTCCAAAACATATTACACTGGTAGGTTTTGGCAGCGTACACAAAAACTGCATCAGTAAAAAACAGTGGTTTTTTTAGGGTACATCTAGTATTTTGACACTTTTATCGAAAGGAAAAAAAATTAAAGAAACCCAAAAATATTTCCACCCCAAATAATGTCTCTGAGAAACGAGGGCGAAAACTTGGGCCGTTTTGACTGATTGGGACCTCCAATATCTCATACAAGACAGCGTTTGGGAACTTTGAGTGTAGCACAACTTTTGATATACTCTACAAAATCTATCTGCCACGAAAGTTTTAAAATGTTTTGATGAGCCATTCTCCAAAAACCCGGGAAACGGGACGGGGAGAAGTATCTTTAAGAAGAAAAAAATTAAAGTTCTATATTTGTTTTACGATATGATTATGTTTAATAAAAGAAACAATGGAGGAAAGTGTATTCGTTAGAGAAAATATAGCATCGTTTGCAGAATCTCAAATATTATGTTTTGATTAAAAAAATAGTATTTTAATGGAAAGGATAATAGAAGAGAAGTATGAAAATTCTGTGACATCCGTTATGAGCTATTGAATAAACGACAAGAAATGAAAGTTTTATTCAATAATCAAAAAACGTGAAATATGAAAACAAAAAGGAATATATTTAACGATAAGATAAAAGAAGATTTTCCTATGAAAATAATGTATCTGGTCGAAAATATTTTGCAAAGTTAAACATAATTTTAATGAACCAGTGTAAACCTTCAGAATTATGATTCTTCAATGGATCAGTGAAATTAAAAGCTCGCGTTAATTTGTAATAAAAACGAAAAGGGAACATATAGAATTGTGCCGAATGATGATTTTTTGCATACGCAAAACAACTTGCTAAGACATCATTGACTAATAATGTTCCTTTGATTGTTAATGGAGCATAATAACCTTTTTTTATTTCAACTGTTATATTAATAACTGGAGAATAATTAAGTAGATCATTTGATACAACATATAAAAAATCTCCTATTTGGATTTGTTTAGCAAATAAATAAATTTGATTTTGATTTGAATTAAGAATTGGGATTAAATGATATTCAGTTAAACTTATTTCATGACCAGATTTTGTGATTAATTTATAAAATACAACTAAAAGGAAAAAGATGAGTAAATGTTAATAAAGTTATACTTAATTTAAAAAAAGTAAAATGGAAACAGAGAACCTTCTGTTGATATTTGTTTATCTAGCATCATAATCATTTCAGTTGAAACTATTTTTGATTGATCAATTGTAAGAATTTCGTCACCTGATTTCAGATAAGAAATGTTTTTATTTTCACCATTCGATAATCGAATTGAAGAATCACCAGAAAAACAATGAATTTTTATTTCTGTTGAATGAGCCCAAGCACCTTTAATAGATTTATTTTCTTTTTGTTTATATTCGAAATTATATTTTAAGTAATTTATTAAAAAAGTGAAATAAAAAGAAATGATTACCTTTTCCATATTTATGTATATTAAATAGTTTTTTACTTGATGTATAATCAACATAAAATAGTATTAAGAGGACAAGAATATTTATCATAGAATACATTGTAATCAATTTTATTATTAGAAATATGATTAACTAAATTTTCATTTCATACAGCATTCATTTAGTTTTATTCATAAAAGTTTCAAATTATATGATCGAAAAAAAGTCAGTCTATTTGAATTTTTTTATTTATTTTTCAAGGAAATCAAATTAAAATGTAATTTATGATAGAAATATGTTTTTATTCAAATATTGAATTGAAAATAGCTAAATAAAAGAAACAGAATGTATAAAATTGAATACTTATTTTCAACATCAATTTAAAACAAATTTGTTTTTCTTTCGTCTAGACATCTTTATAAACAATTTACTTAAACATTTGTATCTTTTTATTTAATATTTGAAAAGTTCAACAATAAACTAATTAATTTATCTGTCAAAAATCTACGAATTTAGGAAGTTGTTGATTTTATAATTAAATTAAACAAGAAGAACGTTCTTTATTAAATTGTTCTCTTTGTAAGAAATGATGATTTATTCGATTTTATTTATTTAGATTTAAAAAAATCTGTTCAAATCAAATGTTTTTGTTTGTTTGAGTGCAAGACTAAGTTCATATGTTATAGTATACTTATAAACAGTTAAGAAAGGATTTTAGTGTAGCATTGTGAATTTAAATAGACAACGAAGCTCTAGTATTATAATAAAGGATAGGCCATAAGAAAGTAAATAACTTTGAATTTTCAATTGAGAACTATTCTATTCCAAGCTAGAAGGTTTCTCTCATGAAACAAAGTAAAAGTCATAGAAATAATCATTAATAGAGAATAATCCTAAGTAGAAATGAGCGTTATCATGGCAGTGGCTAGACATGAGTATCGCTGCCTAACAACTTATCAGCAATATGAAAAGTTCACTAATAGCATTATTCAAGTTTAAGAAATAGATAGGAATAATTTTTATCGTATTGTTCTAACAGGTTTTTACATTATGTAGAAGTTGCATAAAGTTAAAAATATTTCTGAAATGAATTCCTAAAATAAGTTTTCTTTCAGTATAAAACATCTAGAAAAAAAAATGGTTCAGGATAATATTATATTTGTATAGATTATCTAGATTTCGGTTAGGTCTCCGAGTTTAGGTAAAAGTATGGTAGAATGAATCGACGACAAATGGCAACATATGGATATTGATATAGTTTCATGAGAAACTATACTGACTGACGTACATATTATGTTTACATTCAAATTCGCACTCCCTTTCTATCTACCGTTGGATATACATGTATAAGTATGCTGTTTAGGGTTCTAGTATTTTAAAAAGAAAATATTTAAATATTCAATGAAAAATCCAGTGAGTCGTGTGATGAGCATTGCTTGCGAAGAAAATTCACTTCGTAATAATCTTATTATTTTTCAAAAAAGAAAATAAATAAATAAATTAGAAAATAAAACAATCTTTTTTATTTTTAATAAAATACATTTTCACAATCAGGATTGGTATTTTTTGTCTATTAAAAACTAAGCTTCTTAGAATTAGAATAAAACTTCTTTATTTTATTTTCTTTCTTTTCTTTTAGATTCTATTCTATCTTCACAAATATTTACATACTGATCATAGTTATTTAAAGTTCATTTAAATTCATACTTGTGATGTGTAAAACTTTGTATTTTATATCTCACTGAAATAAATAATATAAATCTATTGCGTAACAGTTTAGTGAATAGATAATTTATCTTAATATTAATTTCAAATCATAAAAATGTCTAGATAACTAATTTTGATCTATATTTTCATTGAGTTTCCAAGTAATATCAATAATGACTTGTCTTGATTCTATTTTATTGATGATAAATTACTTAGAATATATTCACTCACGTATTTTTGATTCGAACAATAAGAATTCGTCAGAATTGTAATATTAGAAATATTTCATCCGCTCATTTTTCAATCAATATTTATTATATGTTTAATATCGAAATTAAAAATTATTGAGCATACAAACAAAATCAATAAATTAGATTTATTTGTATAAAATATGTTTGAAAAACAATCTTCGATAAATAAATAAATAAATTTATATTTGAGCATGAATGACACGATTAGTTGAATGTCTTTGACAATAATGCCAAAAGGATAAAATTTGAAAAGCTTTAATTCGAAATTCACTTGATGTTATCATATAAATATAAAAATTTGTTGAATATTGAATATGAAATAAACATATAGCAAGAAGACGAACAAATTGAACAATATTTTCTTGATTTTCATTTCTTGTTTGTCCATTTGTTAAAGATCGATAAAGATTAATTGTAGCAAACGGCATCGATGCAATTGCATTTACAATTATTTGAAACATATATGTTCGAGTTATTTGTCTATCGAACCTTTGCATCATATAATGATTATTTAAACGTTTAACTAGTTTTCTTGTTGTATACCAAAAATAAATCGCTAATAATATTGGAAATATTCCTTCAAGTAATGGAAAATAAATAAATGCTGCTAATAATAACAAAACATTCGATTTTGATGTAAAAATTTCTGTTCCATTAAGATTTTCTTGTGGAACATTATCAAATAAAATAGCAACTGACATTCCAAATATAAACCAAATAAGAATTAAACTTATCAAAACATGATAACGTGATAATTTAATTGAATTAAATAAACGAATTTTGGGCGATAAAGATATTATTGAATATTGATCAAATGAAATAAAACAATTAAAAAAAATATTGATGTTATTGTAAATACAGCATAACTCATTTGAAATTTGCAAAATATTCGATTAAATGAAAGCCAATTGATTTCAAAACCAAAGGTCATTATATTTGGTAAAAAATAAATCGGTAAAAATAAAAATGATAAAATTCCAATAGCTCGAATATAGATTGAATATGGATTTTCATTTAAAGGATTTAAATTAAATATAATTAAAACCATTCAAGAACCAAACATACCGAAAAATAATATTGTTAAACCTCCATAGATTAATATTGAACGAGCTATTTCTACTAAAGTTTTAGTTGTTATCAACATCAGTTTAACAAAACAATCATATTCAATCAATTTATATTATTAATAAAAATGAAAAATATTTTTGTTCGTATTATAAACATAAGACTATTTCTTTTTCTTGTCTTTTTTTAAAGATATAATCTTCTTATAACAGTTTTTTATTCTCATCTACTTAACACTTCGATTGGTTACATTGACGCTTTCTTTTTTTTATATAAAAACAAGATAAATTTGCTTTAATAGAAGAAAACAAAATTAAAAGATAAAATTAATTGTTTTCAGATTATTGTCTTTGACGATGTTAAAATGCATTATTCAATTATCAATAATATTAATATAAAAAATATTTCTTAGAAAACTTCAATGGTTCAACATAATTTCTAATCGGAAATAATGATTTATTCTTTAGAATAATAGGCTTTGATTTTTTTATTATTTTTTTCTTGAAATATTTATTTATTTAATGAAAAATATCAGAACAATTTTTATTGAAATCTTTCTCGAAAAATGATTCTTGTAAACGTGCATTTTAATTCTAATACAGCTCGAGTAGCTTTCAAGATAGAATATCATTCGGTGAGATGATGATCATCATCATTCATTTTTTTAAATGATAAATAAAATGATAAGAATTGTTTCTTTATATTTAACTCTGTGTTTAGCTTTTTTTCTTTCATATTTTGTTCTTTGAATACAAAATAAAAGAACAAAGTGCTTTTAGGGATCTGTTTAGACAATTTGTTCTATCACCATCAACTTTCCAATATATTCTATTCTAGATAAGTATTTTGATAGGAAATATTTATGTTTGGTTTTTAGATTTACAAATAAATTAAAAACTCAAGTCAACAGAACGAAAGACATTCGAATATTCAAAATAACAAAATGAATTCTAATGTAATTGAAAAAAGTTTTCTTTAGAAAATAAAACAATTTTTTTTTCTATATTTTTTTAAATAAAAACAATTTAGATTAGTGTGATATCAGAAACAGTAATTAATGAAAATGAAGAAAGTTTCAATGATAAGAAAATATTATTATCGTCAACGAAAGATCTTCATAGAAATTTAAAAGAACGACATATGATTATGATTGCATTAGGTGGAACTATTGGCACGGGATTATTTTTAGCGTCGGGTCAAGCATTAGCTGGATCGGGACCTGGTGGATCTCTTGTTTCCTATCTTCTTGTTTCAATTATGGTTTATTTTGTTATGACAAGTTTAGGTTAGTTCAAATTTTTAATTTCAATTTATTTTGTTTTCTTCATCAGAATTTAAACAAAAGCATACAAACATCTAAATGATGAGATTAACATTGAAATAGGATTTTGTTTTTCAACTAAAAATAAAATTATTTTCTAATTGAAGAAATTTGTCACGTAGTCTATTGAGAGATAATAACAATGGAGTTTCTTTTGAATTGATTCGATAGAATGTGTATTTAATTCTATATTGTAATTTACATAAGAAAATCTAATTGAAAAAACTATTAAAATAGCTGAACTCTCAACTCAATATCCAATAAGTGGCTCATTTAATACATATGGAAGTCGTTTTGTTGATGAAGCATTTGGTTTTGCCTTAGCATATAATTATTATTTTTCATGGGTTACGACTATAGCTGGTGAATTAGTTGCTGCTGGAATAATAGTTCAATTTTGGTTACCACATGTTCCAAGTGTTATTTGGTCATTAATAGGAATGATAATTATGTTTGTATTAAACGCATTTACTGTTAAAGGTTATGGAGAAGCTGAGTATTGGTTTGCTATGATTAAAGTTCTTACTGTTGTGATATTTATAATAGTTGGCGTATTAGTCGATAGTGGAGTACTTGGACACGATAAAATTGGAGTTAGTAATTGGAAAATTGATGGAGCACCTTTTTATAAAGGCTTTAGTGGTATTGTTACAACTTCAATTGTTTCTGGTTTTGCTTTTCAAGTAATTAAATATTTTTTTTTCAATTAAATATTTTTTTTAATAAAATATTGAAAATATTCAAGGGTACCGAAGCAGTCGGTATAGCTGCAGGTGAAAGTGAAAATCCTCGTCGTGATGTTCCACGTGCAATGAATGGAACTATTTGGCGTATAGTATTGTTTTTTGTTGGATCAATATTTGTAATGGGTCTTGTTATACCATATAATGATCCTGATTTAGCTCATAATGATGATGTTAAAAATGTAGCGATATCACCATTTACACTTGTTTTTATCAAATCAGGTGTTAAACCAGCTATTCATATTATGAATGCAGTTATATTAACAACAATATTATCAGCTGGTAATTCAGGTCTTTATGTTTGTACACGTGTTTTATATGCATTAGCAAATGAAGGAAAAGCTCCAAAAATATTTTCTCATTTAACTCGAACAGGTATCCCAATATGGTGTCTTGTATTTACAACTATTATATCAACAGTTTTATTTGCTTTATCATTTATTGGTAATAAAATAATTTATCAATGGTTAGTTAATATAACCGGTATAATGGGTTTTATAGCTTGGTTTGGTATATCAGTAGCTCATTGGAGATTTCGTCGAGCTTTTATTTTGCAAGGATATTCATTGAATGATCTTGTTTATAAAGCATTATTTTTTCCTTTAGGACCAATATTAGCAGGATCGTTAATATTGATATCCGTACTTGGACAAGGTTATTCAGCATTTACAACACACCCATTCAATTTTAGTAATTTTTTATCAGCTTATATAACAATACCAGTTTTTTTTATTATATTTTTTGTTTATAAATTTGTTAGAAAAACACGTTTCATACCTTTAAGAGAAATTGATCTTGTAACTGATAATATTATGTATCGCCAAACAGAACAAACAGTTCATATGTAACAATTCTTATTTTGAATAAACAAATAAATAAATTTTATTTCATGTAAGAATTTGTTCGAAAACTGAACCAAAGCATCTACTTTTCTAATTTATTTCTTAGTTATCCATTTCGACTTTCGAAAAGAAAAACTGATAGCTTTTAAAATGAAAATTTCGTCTTTATCTCTATGATAATTAACCAACAAAGTATTTAAAAGTCGTCTCTAAATCTGGATGCAAATAAACGAACTTGGATGAGTTGAGCCATAGTAAAAAAGAATATCGTAATGATTACAAGCCAATATCAGAGATAAAAGTAAATTGTACCCTTTATAGATTTTGTGATACACTACAAGTCTCAATAATGAGGTTCCAATAGCTTTTCTCATTGTTTCTTCTTCTTCTTCTTCTATAAATTCGATAAGAAAAAGAAACAGAAGAAATATATATATTGAGGAACACATCGAAAATTAAATCACTGAATGAGTTTCACGTTTATCTTACTAATCTTAATACTTAGCAATAAACATTAATAGTCAAAAATATATTTTCGTATTAGCTGGACTTCTTTAATTAAGAAAAAGTCTTCTTGAAAAAAATTGATTGAGTTTGTAATGAAATCAACAGTTCAAAATATGTATGTTCATAATGAATTTAAATTACAAGATTTTATTTTCTTATTGATTTTTCTTTGTTATTTCAATAAAATTTTTCTTGTTTTAAATTCATTTGAAATATGGAATTAATATAGAGAAACATATTATTTTTTGTTCATGTTTAAGTAGAAGAAGGAATTTTTTTGAAAGAAAGAAAAGATTTCTTAAAGCAAATAAATATTTTGATACAATGAATAAATAGTTGTAAAATATATTGAAAAATGAAAAATGAAACATGTATTTAGGTTTTTCTTTTCTTTTTTTTCTTGCATTCAAGACATTTTTACCAATAGAAGAAATATTGATAAAATAAATTTATTATTCTATGAAATTTACTTTAGAAACCAAACGACAATGCTTATTCATAGATTGTTTCAAAGTCGATGGTTTTTAATATTATTTGCATTGATTCCATTAATATTTTCAATAATAAATTATTATAAAAAGTTCAATTCAATAAATAATTTATTCTCATTTAATAAAAATGAAAATATTTTAATAAAAATATTTGAAATCAATGATCGAGAACCAACATTTAAATTAGTAACATATCAAGGATATAAATTTCCATTAGAACGAAATCGTGCGCAAACATTATTAACAAATCAATTAAAACTTCATCAAACGTGTCAAAAACATCCAAATACAACTATCGTTGATATTGGAGCATCTTTAGGTGATTATCATTTAATAAGAATTTATTTAAACTATTTTCTTTTTTATCTAAGGAGAATTTGGTTTATATGCTGCTGCATGTGGATGTCAAGTTTTTATGTTTGAAATTGAACCTAGAAAATGTTCATTTATTGAAAAATCAATTAAAATTAATAAATTTGAATCAAATGTTCATTTAATACAAAAAGCTGTTAGTGATTTAAGAGAAAATAAAAAAATTTATTTTAGTAAAAATACAAGTAGTCAATTGTCTTCCATTGATAATTATAATGACAATGAAATTTATTTTGGTGAAACAATTAATTTAAATAATTACTCATTTCCATCATCAATATATTTACTACGAATTGATGTTCAAGGTTACGAATTACATGTATTAAGATCAAGTGAAAATTTATTTCGTCAACATCTTGTGCATCATCTAATTTTTGAATATACTAATTGGGGAACAACCAGGAACGTTCATAAAGATATATTTGGTTATACTAAAACGATTCTTCGTGCAAAAACGTTTTATGCACTTCATCCAAATAAACCAATTATTTACGGACCTTTAAATGACGAAGATTTAAATCAATTTGATTCTCAACATCGTAAAAAACGTTTACAAAGAGATATTTATGCATCATTTAACGATCAACAAACTATTGCTAATGCAATACCTTATAGTTTTCATTCTTCTTTTTAATTAGTTTTAGTTTTAGTTCTTTTTGTTTTAAAGATTTAGTTTAGAAAATAAATCAATATAATCTATTCATTTTAATTTATATTTATAATATAAAAAACTTTATTTTCATCAAGTAAGAATTTATATTTTAAGAGTAAAAATTCAATTATTTTATTTGATTAAATTATCGAAATCTGCATCGAAACAAATTTACGTTTAGAATTTTTATATAAAAACAGTTTGGGAATCGAACCCAAGACACAAACAGCTGGGTAACTGGACCAGTGCTCTTATTACCATTGAGTTACTGAAACACGATTAAACATACCATTTTTGTTTTTCTGAATGAAAAATTCAAACATGGAAAGATAAAAAACGAAAGATAACTAGATGGTATTCGAGTTTCACTCGACTACGAAATGCGGTGCGAAGCACACGAGCCGAATATTCGAAAGTAGTGAGAATAAGATTTTAAAAATAAATGATCCACTTTAAGATTCATTAGAATCGATTATTTTTTTTAAATTTCCGTATACGAATTTTGAATAAAAATTTCGTATTCACTATTCTTAAATCGACCATTTTGAATTTCATCACTAGGAGATCTTTCTGAAAATGTAATAACCAGTTTTCTAACGATTTTTTTCATTGAATGATTAATTATTTTCATGAATCATTATCTTGAATCAGATGTAAAGCAATAGACTATTGGTTAACAACTATTGATGACGTCATTTTAATTAGCGCGAAACTATCAAACAATAAAACCTTTCAAAACCTTCATTTTCGAATCATATTTTTAGGCGAACGAAACTTAGTATTGAAAATTGGAAAAAAGATGTAACAAGTTCGACCTCCATAGTTTTATTTCTAGTCTGACAGGATTTTCTATCACTTACGGTTCTCTAGATCATCGCGCTACTTTATTAGAACTTTTATTCGTACTCAAGCTAGAAAGAAACAAAAAAAAACTCGCGACGGACTACATGAATGCTGTGCTTCGCACCGCATTAAAAAGGAAGAATAATTATATCATATGAAACATGTATAACTTCTTCTAACATCTATTCATAAAAACAGTTTCTCCCCTTCGAATATCGATCTTTTACGAATAGTTCATTTATCGGAGATATAAATATAATGTTTTAAGTTCAATGTGGCTAATTAGAGAATGTTTAATCACATCGATTGAACTATTAAACTATAATATGCTATATGTTCTTTGACGTTGTATCAATATATTTAAACGAATTAATAATGAAACATTTATACATTGAACAGGAGGTGATCTAAGAGATAATATTGATGGTGAGTATCAATCTCTTTGAAATTCTTATGTACTATAGGTTGATTTCTTTTGTTTTTTAATTAAAATTTGCATTAATTCAATCTTTTTTACTTATATGAAGTATAAGGGAATGAACAAGTGTACAGATTTTAGCATTTGACAATAAAAAGTAGCATAAATAATTTATTTATATTTGTTATTTCCTGGATCGATATCACGTATTGGAAAAAGATTCTCTTTTCTTTACACTTCTACCAGATAAGATCACTTTTAGTTAAATTTCAACATTTGTATTTGATAGAATATGTTTATGTATGACAAAATTCAATTTTTTCTATTTATAAATCAATAAAATGTAAAAAGACGTTAGATTTCATCAGACGTGTATTTCGAATTCAAACCTATATTTAACTAAAAGTGAAATTGTTAACTCTATATTGCATCATTTATACTAATTTGATTTTCTCTCGATGTAAAATTGATAAGAAACTGATAAGTATTGTGGAAATATTCACAACACACTCGACCCCAACATATCTTAAAGTCAAAACAAAACAACTATTAAATTTGAAAAAAAATCAAAGTTAGTGATTTTAATGGTTCCGAAGTATTTTAGAACAAACTTCAAAGTAATCTACTTTTCTCTTCGATTTATATTCAAGACATTGCCAGGTATAAAAAAAATACCATTCTTACTAAAAGTCGTACTCCTTTTTATATTTATAGTATTTATGATTGATTATCAGAATAAAAACAACAAGAAATAATCGAATCTAGAATTGCAAGATATAAATGTGATCAATAATCAATGATTAGCTATCAACGAATTTATTTGATTAATCACATAGATATATGTATGTGCTTGGAAATTTTTAAGTCTAATATGAATTCTCTACGTGACAACTGGAAAATCAAGTTAAAGAAGTTGAATTTCTCCCTTGAACAAATTAATTCAATAAAACTATAAATTAGAATAAATTATTATTAAATAAACTAAAATATTTCACTTTAAACAATAGCAGATTTTTCATATTTTTAAAATGATAATTTCTGACAGTAATTCTAGAAGAATTGCTTGAAACTGTTTTTCTCGATTTTTGATCAAGCTATTTTTGACTCTGGCCATAATACTTGAATCGGAGATTTTATTGCTTTATCACAAGTAATAAAGTTTTGAAGAATGGAAAAAAGGTATTCCTTCAATTGCTTATCTAAATGCTTAGATTAAAAAAAAAAGAATAATTAACTAATTAGAAAGAAATTTATTAGAGTGGAATGAAAGGACAATATTTAGCAAATATATTTATTCCACTACTATCTTAAATAATAGTTCAATCCAATAATTAAGAAATAAAATAATCATATCAATTACAAATCATTTTTATAGACAATATCGTGGATTTTATTTGCATTATTTAATTATAATAATATTTGAAGATAGTTGAATGTTGTAATGATATAAATCTATTCTATAATTTCGATGCACCTGTTAGTATAAATAAATTCCCATTGTTTGACAAGTTTTACCAAGTCCTGGAGAATGAATATTCCTATATGGCATGAATGGAAAAAATGTTTTTAAGCATCGCAAAAAAACTATTATTGTTTTGCACTTCTTTGTGGATGCCGATATAATCTTTCGAAAACAATGTGGCTGATACAATGAAAACTGCTAATTTAATACGCAAACTGCTATATAGCCAAACACAGCTATTGTCTTGGACATAATTATAAAATTCGTCTTGATAACAGGATTGCGTTGCACGTTATTCTTGTTAATCATCTGCTGCAGTAGTTTTAGTTGCATCATCGACACCTGCATGGCATGGTATTTGTTAAAATTAATTTGTTGTACTTGACAGAAAAATAAAATAAAAAGATGCCTCCACGCAGGATCGAACTACGGACCTCCAGTTTACAAGACTGGCGCTCTACCACTGAGCTATAGAGGCACACCGATCTCGAAATTTTGTTTTATTGAATATCAAAAACAACAATATGATAAAATCGTTAATTTTTCGAAAAAGTATTCTCAAATAATTGAAGAATCTCTTTTAAAACTGATTCTAAAATCGACATCAAGTTTATTATTCACTTCCTTTTGTTTTCGTTAAAGAGGAATCGTGCGTCGGATAAATAATCCACTAAATATATTTATCCATTTCATCAAATAGAAATAAATCTTTCTTCCTTATTTTTCTTTCGAAAATCTCTTTTATACATGTTACCTGATTCGATAGAAATAATACATCAATAAAGAATCTTTTTTTCTTTTCTGTTTTTGTATAAAAATTGTTGAAGAGAAAAAAAAATTCAGAGGAAATCTCTCAATATAACATGTGATCACAATTACACAGTAGCAAGTCAATGCAATAAGTATTGATCGAAATGTCTTCAGAAAATGATGAAAATAAGTTAAAAAAAGGTTTAGAAGAAATAATTGAAATAATTAAAAATATAAATTATGCAAAATCATCTTTTATTAATTCCAATGAAATATTTCAATTCAATAAAGAAATGATGGAAGATTTAACAAAAGTTATTAATAATAAATTAAAATGTTTACTTGACTCGTTATCATTAAAATATCAAGATTATTTTTTAGATTTTTTTAATGATTATAATTATGATTATTCAAAAGGAACTTTTAATGAAACAATTAAGAATTATATTCTTGCACAACTATGTGAAGATCTTAATGGAATTATTTATTCATTTGATGCTTTTAAAAGTTCATTTGATGGAAATTTTTCTATTGTTAAAAATTTTATTGAAAAGTATCCAAAATATAAAAATAAATGTTCAATATATGATACAACATTATTATATTCATCATCGCGAAATAATTATTTTCATATAGTTAAATATTTAATTGAACAAGGTAAATGTTTCATTAATATACAAAATAGAAAATATAATACAAATAATCAATTAAATGGAACATCTGGTTCAACAGCATTACATGCTGCTTGTTTCTATGGACATTTAAATATTGTTAAATATTTGATTGATAATGGAGCTAATTATTTTATTAAAAATCATTTAGAAGAAACACCTATTCAAAATGGATTATCTAATAGAAATATAAGAGAATTTTTTGAAAATTTTCTTATTTTAAATTATTTAGATTTAAATTTACCTCAATCAACAATATTTGATAATAACGAAATGAAATTAAACTCTATATGGGAATATAAAACAATAAATGATAATCAATGGATTTTATTTGATAATAATCAATCAAATCGATTACGAAACGCTTTGATTTCTATACAAAATGAAGAATTTAATATGAATATTAATAATTATTTATATTCAATATCATTAATCAAATTTTTATCATCCCAAATATCAAATTCATTAATAAATGAATATTTATGGATTCGATGTCGTGGTTCATCAATTGAAAATTTTCATATTTATTCAACATGGCAAATTATGTTTAGTGAATATTTATCGATTAAAATCAGTAAATCCATATCTTTAGAACTTTTAAACATTGATCAGACGAATATTAAATTAAATCATTGGTATCAATTAAGTCATTTTATTAATCAACAAATTGATAACGGAATTAATTATAGAAGAAAATATTTATCTATTAATATTGATTCTATTGATAATCAGTTATTTTTATTTAATTTAGAAGAATTTTCATTTTCAAATAATGATCAAACAATAAACGGTTTCATTAGATGGATACCTGAATTTCTATCAAAAAAAAATCAATTTATTATTCATAAATATAAACCATCAAATAGAAATTCACATTCATTACTTTTTTATATTAATATTCAACAATCAACAATACTTAATCAACAGCAACATTTAACAACAGTAAAGTTTCTTGTTTTTTTTTCACATTTCTAGTTAATATTATTTATTTTAGGATATAAATCACGAAGAAAATTTTAGTGAAAATGAATCTATGGTTGTCCGTTTTGGAAATATAATAGAAGAAAAAGTAAGTTTTAGTCGTTTCAAAAAAAAAGTATTTTTGTTTTTTTTATTTAAAAAAATAACCTTGGTTGAAGAGTGATGTTATTGTTATATGGTGGTCATCAAAATCTTTATTAGAATTAATTTATGAATATGGTGGATCATCAGTTCGAAATACAATTAATCATAAATTTGAAAATAAATCAGATAATCCCCTTATTAGTATTGAATCCGATGGATTTATTCAATCAAAAATGATTTATTTTATTGATTTAGAAATTCAATCAGATCTTAATTTAGTTAAAAAATCAATAGAAAGCATTATCGATAGTATTATGGAAAAAGTTCATGAGAATAATTATAAAAGAATTTCATTTTCATCAATAGATTTTAATTCTAATAAATATCCTTTGAAATCTATTATTGAAACTATTATAGAAGAAATTCACCAACAACAATTTTTACATAAAAATATATTTGTTTCATTTATTATTGAATCACATAAAAAAGATATTTTTAATTATTATTATGAACACCTTAATTTATTAAATCAATCAATATCACAGAATTCCATATCAAAAACAATCGAAAATAGTCAAATAGAATTAGAAAAAGGCGATATTATCAAACAAAAAGTAAGTCATTATTTTATTTCTTTTTTGAACTAGTTTCATTTTTGTTATTGTTGAAAAAAGGTCGACGCTATTGTTGTTAGTTCATCATCGGATATATTAAAACAATTGATTATAATTGAAGGTGGTAAACAAGTCTATGAATCATATGACAAAGAAAATAAATTAAATCCAAATAGTTTATTAATATCTTGTCCATCTGGAAATTTATTATGTAAAAGAATATTTTTTGTTAGATGGAATCCAAATGAGAATGAAATTATTCTTCAACAATCCATTAACGATTTTATTAATATTCTAATTCAAAATCTTCTTTCATATAATTATAAGTCAATTGCATTACCATTGATGGGTTCAAACCATAAGCATATTTCAACATCAATTATAATTAAAACAATAATCAATCAATTTATTTATCAAATTAAATCTCGAAATCTTTCAATAACTATTAAGTTTATTATTTTACCTGATCAAGATCAAATTTATCAAGAATTTTATCAACAACTTTTACATAGTCATGAACAGCAAGGTTAAATTTGATTTTGATTTTGTTAAGAAAAACAAATATAATTTTTTTAGATAATCAACTGATAAATTATGATGAAATTCTTTCCACATGGGATCTATCAGATGAAACTAGAAAGCGTTTAATCGTTTCATTTGATTCGAATGAATATAAAGCAGTTCATGATGAATTTTATCAATCAATGAAAGGAAAAATGAAAAAAATAATTCAAATTGAAAGAATTCAAAATCAACGTTGGTATTTTCAATATTTAGCACATAAAAAAGATTTTTTTAAAAGATTAAATAAAAATACAGAAAAACGTTTATATCATGCATCAAAATTTAAATTAAATAATTCAATTATAAATGATTGTTTCAATAGAAGTTTTGCTGGTCTACATGGTTTAAATAACAATTCTAGTTCTTTTTGAAAATATTCTTTGACTTTTTGTTTAATTTAGGTACGTCATATGGAATGGGAGTTTATTTTTCTTCAGATCCATCCTATTGTCATCATTATGCTAAACCAAATTCAAATGGAGAACGTTCAATGTTTATTGCACAAGTTCTTATTGGAGAAACAATTTTAGGAAATTCATCAATGAAAACTCGACCACCCGGATATGATACAACAACGGATGGAAATCATATTTTTGTTACTTATCATGATGCACAAGCCTATGCACAATATTTAATCACCTATAAATAATTTATCTCGGTCTTTTTCATTTTTTAATTATTCTATCAGTTCTATGTTCGTTATGGATCTTTATCAAATATAGATTTATAAAACAGAAGAATAAAATGTAAATTAATAAATGTTTTTATTCTTAATGAAATAATAACAATAATAATAAAATAAAATAGATATTTTATTCTAATTGAAACAAAATGCATTCAACTGCAATACCAGGTCCAAATGAAAGTCCAATAACATATTTATATTGATTAAAATCTTTTGGAAAAAGAATATTTTTACAGTCAGGTTTAATCGATGAATATTTCCAACGAGAAAAATGTTCAAGAACAACAAGATTACTGCTTCCACTAAGATTTCCATAATTAATCATAACATACCAAGATGCACACAATTGTTCATCTTTAAGATTTAAACATTGTTGAATTCCACGAATTATTTTGGGTCCACCTGTATGAACTGCAAATTGACACGTATCTTTATCGATTTTATATTGATCAATTAATTTATTTACAACATTAGGTAGATAATTAAATACAGCATATGGTAATTGTTTATCTAAATATAAATGAATACTTGAATCGTTAAATTCTTTTAAGCGACCTAATTCCAATGTATTTTCAATAATAGCTGACCGATGATCAATAACATTTAAATTATTATTATTAATAGATTTTTTTTGTGAGAAAATAGCTGCACCGCAAGCATCACGAAAAAGAGCTGCAATAATAACATTTGATTTATCAATTGGTTCATTTGAAATAAATGGTGTGAATTGATTTCCTAATGCTGATCGAATATCACAAACAATTAATAGAACAATATTATTTTCTGCTTCTAGTGTAATATCTCGACATAAACCAACTAAACGAAAACCTGTTAAACATCCCATTGATTCAACATTTAAACGTTTAACATTTAAATTGAGACCAAGTTCTTTTGTTATAAAAATATCCATTGATGGAGCAGCAATTGTTGCTGTCATTGTTCCAAATACAATATGTGTTATTTGATTTGTTTTGATTCCATTAGAATGTTCAATTGCATTTCTTGCCGATTGACATGATAATGATAGCATTGTTTTCTTAACATATTCTGTATATTGTTCACGTTTCATTCGAATAAATAAATGATCTTCAGGTAGATTAACAAAGCATGTTTCAATTAATGCTGCAGAAAATACTCGATCAATAAAATCTAAATCTTTCGAAATAAGATTTGTTTGACCAGAACAATAATTTTTAATAAACATATCACGCATTTGTGTTTGTCGATAGCAATTTGATGGAAAACACGACGATATACCATTTATATAAACATTTCTTTTTGAAGATTTTATTTTACGACTTTGAAAATTAAGCTTTTTACTAATTGATAACCAAATTCTATATGCTAATGATGATGTACCAATAGTAAAAGCCAAACATAAAAATATTTGTTTCAGTTCTAGTTTTAATATCATTTTAATTAAGATCTTTTATTCAATTCTAAACAAATTATAGATTCTTATCTTTACAAAACAATTTTTCGAAAGATATATTTTCTTGTTAGACATAGACAAAACAATATAGTGTCTATAGAAGAGATTTTTTAATGAGATAATCAAATAATTGTATCGATTTAATGAAATAGAAGGAAACAATCAAAACTATTTAGTTTTCTCTCAATAATAATAAAAATTAATTTCTCCTAGTATATTATTGAATAAGATTTCTTTCTTTGTTTACTTTCAATAATAAAGATAGTTTTAAATATGGTATTCATTTTTCATATTATCGAAAATCTCAATATCTAATTCTAGGCTCGGAGAATTGATTTCATATCTTAAAATAATAATTCGTTAAATGTAAATTATATTTTCATGATATAAAAACAAATAGAATTCTAGTATAAATATTTTATACTAACCTTTAGGAATAAATAACTTCTAATAAAATCTTAATCTTGACCTGAATAAAATAATATTGTAATAAAATCTGTGATTTTATTTAGAAAAAAATTATTATTGTCATTGATGATAGTGCTATTTTGAAAGTAAGAACGCGAACGATAATGACATCAGTTTTGTTTTTCGTATTTGATAAAAAATGCTCTATCATCATTTACTGACAAATTAATAAAAATAATCTATGCAATTCATTATTATTTATTTAATGAAGAGTTTTATCTTTCATAGAAAGAATAAATAGCAAATAAATTAGACTTCATTATTAAAGATAATTCTAAATAATAATAATAATCAATTTATTTTTACGTTTCATCAAATTATGTTTTTTTTTCTTAGAATTATTTTAATCGTGAGAATAGATTCAGCTGATATTTTCATTTGTAATCATATCTTAGAAACAATACTACGAAATAATATTTTCAAAATAGTAATAAAAAGAAATTTTTGTTTTTGCTTCAAAATAAATATTATTTTCATTTATTTATTTTTTATCTATTAAAATTATTTATTTGGAAATTTTCAATCAATGATTTTTCTATTTTCATTCTAAAAATACTCAAAAAGTTTTCATTTCTATTTCTTGAGGGTGTGTGTGTGTATGGGAATATCGATAAACAAGGTAACATAAGTGTCTTTTGCCCTTTAATTAGATTCAATAGATATAGCAGATACTGTTTTTAAATAGTACAAGAACAAACTTATGCATTCGTCTCTTTGCATAGGTATTCTACAAAGGATTATCATGTTGACAACTATCTGTGTATTGGACAAAATTCATGTGAATTTTATTTAATAAAATAAAAAGACGAGAATTAAAATATGCATTCAATGAAAACCAACAAGAAAAGAAAAGAAATAATTTCAATAGGAATGATAAAAATTTGACATATTTTCATTATAAAAGAAGCATTCAATTTTTATTTATCTATTCAAAAATGTTGTTGATGAATTATTTGAAATAAAAATTAATATATAATATTCAGCTTATGTCTGATATAATTTATTTATAAAAACATAAGCATTTCTTAGGAATTATAACTTTTAAATAATTAGAATACTTATCGAAACGTAGCAACAACTAATAGGGGAAATAAATCTAGTTAATTATTGTTCTCAAAATTCGTTTTTGTTCTAAGCTATGAAAATGTTGAAAGCATGCTATTGTTGATTTAATGAAAAAGAATTTCGAGTATTTAATGAAAGAAAATATTAAAAGAATGGAATTAGTTTTGTTTTCTAGTTGAAAAAACAATTTCAAATCAAAACAATAAATGATTTTATTAGTTGTGATTTCAATTACATAAGATCAAAATTTTGTTGTTTTATAAAAAAGAATTTCTTTTACTTTTTTCATTTCTTTTTTCATTTTATTAGAGAAACATTTTTATTGAAATGTTTTTATTATTAAATATAAACTATTTTATCTTTTAGAAAAAAACGATCGAATTCATCATAGAAGATAATGGAAAGTATAAATAACCACAATGATCATATTCGAGAAATGCAAATCGAACTTGAAACTTTAACATTGAAAGGTCCTCACGCGGGAAGTTCTTATGATCATCAAACAAGTTTTAGAATTGGTCATCTTCGATCTCAAATACATCAAACTACTTTACAACGAAATGAAGAAATAAATAAATTTTATTCAAGATTCTCAAAGAACTCGTCACAAAATGATTAAACATTAATTAACATTTCTTTTTTTCAGTTTAGAATTTTAATGAATGTGAGCTAAATGTTTATCATTTTTACAACATATAAACATTAATTTTTCCTTTGAGACGTTTATTCTCTGAATATTTTACTTTACAATAGAGAAATAATGAAAAACATATTTCAATCTTTGTCATTTAAACGAAATAGTCTATATCAATTTATTTAGAATTAACATAAAAATATGCAGATATTTATCTTAAATTTAAAATATAATAACAAGTTTATTCTTTAATTGAATTATCTCGATAATGCATATACATCTAAATAATTTTAATTTATCTTCTAAGATTGTTGATGTAAATCTTCAAGTCAAAATTTTAGGTTAAGATAAAATTTGATAGTTCATTCTTGAAATTTAATAATAGAAATATCCGAACATAGAAACTAAAACAATTAGTTGCTTGTTAAATATCAATGAATATGATAATTTAAATGATTTATCATTCAATTAGTATAGTTATATTGATTTCCGTATTTATCAATTAGTTTTAAAAGAATCAAAATTTTGCCAACAGGTATTGCCTATAACATGATTGTGAAGGCCACAACAATATGTTTTTGTTCTTTTATTTTTATTTAACTAATTATGATCTTCCTTTTATAAACAAAGCTTAATTTCTAACAACATATTACGGCTACTGTTTAAAAACAAATTCAAGACACACGGGTGTGTGTATTACTTTTTTGCGTTTTTATTACCCTCTGATCTTCCTAGGTCCTATAGGGACACCATTAAGAACAGTTTTCTTTCCTTTACAAACTTTAGAAAGGAAAAGCGATACGCGTAATACAATGAGACAGTAAAACTAAAAAGAAAAAAAAGAAAAGAGAAAAGAAAGCGTGAAATAATAATAAGTACCAAGCAAATGCATGATCAATGTGGTTAAGCACAAAATACAATAATATCATGATAGAATAGGGGAAAAGAGGGTAGTCTCAAGTCATAACGCATCCACATCTANTATTTCATATATTTCTCTATTATATACGACAAGCTGTGAATAATGAAGGAGAGAAGACAGGATAGATTAATTACATGCGGTTAGAACGTTTCTGGGAAATGAATAAAATTATGTATGTCATTGTGGTCAATAGTCGGAATAGATGAGATCATATTGTGTCTAGAGTATCAGTCCAAACATATGGCCCATACACTATTACGATCAATGAGTCTCTTATTTTTTCGGAGTGACATTATTTTACTATGACCGCTCAACCAGCTTTGTCGGTGAGCG
The DNA here is from genome assembly GCA_900239745.1 of Rotaria magnacalcarata. Lineage (NCBI taxonomy): Eukaryota > Metazoa > Rotifera > Eurotatoria > Philodinida > Philodinidae > Rotaria > Rotaria magnacalcarata. Next base: position 40,655 of record OENM01000938.1, read on the forward strand.
CATAATTCAATTTGTTCCAGTAATAATTGTCCATCTTCAGACTTGCTTAGTGCTGAGAGGTATTGTTCCCAGTACTTGAAGCATCTGACATCCAATGAACATTCATCGTATAATATACTCAAAATAAAATCTTCCCACTGAAGATAACCATATACTCTTTTCAGACATGTAAAATACACATGAGAAAGGTCTATTTGTTGCCTGAAAGTCAACAAAGGAATTATTGCAAATAGCCAAGCAAATAAATGGTATACAAGCGTAGAAAATAAGATTCGACGAACCTCGTTACTAGATACCCCTGCATATTTACAAATATTCACTAGAGCCGTTCTTTGACGTACTTTTAACAACGTATGATTTATAAGTGGTGACCAGCCTAGCTTGGTAGAGATCCAATATCCTAAATATTTGAATTGGTTTGTCCAACTGATAATGTACTCATTACATTTAAGTATAGGCATTGTATTCGGATAACTGACAGCACGAGCTGTCCACATAGCATGTGTCTTTTTATAATTGATCGACTGTACCGACAAGACCGAATAATATTCTAGATTATCGAAAAACGAAGCCAATCTTTTTTCTAAGTCGATACACTGGTCGGTATATTTTATTCCCATCTGACCCGCCATTGTTGCAGCCACATCGTCAGCAAATAAGAACGAAATTGCCATTGGAAAAGCATCATGGGTGCGTGTATTGGGTTGAATATTGTATGAGTCGGGCTACACTGTAAAACATCACTGAAAGTTTTATTAGCATAATCAGGAAATAAAACGAAAATTGCAGATTTTAAATAATCAAATAATAGAAGATGGGTTTAACAAATTTTAGATTATTTTCAGTCTTTGTTTTTATTTTTAGTTTCGAATGGTGAATTAAGGTACAAATAACAGTCGATAAAGAGATGCTAAATCATTAGAGAAAATTATACTCAGTTAGTAAGAAGAATCGCAAACATTAATATTTGTCACCTTTTACATTATTTATTCTTTTGACTATCTTATCTTGGTTTAGCTGTTGACGTTTATTTATCTATTTTGACTTCACATAGTGAATAAACGCTACGGATAACGTTTGCATCTACATCGAAACAAAGGTAAACCATGCTTCTAGCTTTCTGTAAAAATGTCGCGAGAAATACACGCTTAGGCTTCTTGAGCTGGGTTACAAATATTTTCATAGTAATATAATTTAGAACAATATGTTATAGTAAATTTAAACAGGGAGTGTGTGTTGAAAAAAACTGTTCATTAGATACTAATCTACATGATCGCTCAAAAAACGTCTTGCCATTTCCTACTTGCACACTATTCCGTATTTTCCATTAAGAGCTTCTCAGAATACTTGAAATTATTTTCTAGGCGGCGAGAAAACAAAATGTTGATATTGGTATTGCTCTGGAGCTTATATACTCTAAGGAGTATTTACATCGTGTAAAATGTTTCAATAAGAGGAGCTACTCTTTTCAAAGATTTGTCATCTCTCAAAATTTATTAAAATTTCCATTTCATGTGTGTTTCGTGTACCGTATTGTTTTCTGTTATATACGAGCAGATCAAAATACGGAATATTTTTTTCGATATTCTATTATTTCAGCCTTCAACGAATCTTCAACTGTATAAGATGAATTGATAAATTATTGAAAAAATTAACTCAAGGCAGCTTTTAGCTTTTTAAAAAAGAAAAATTATTTGGATAAGAAACTACGATTCATATAGGGATATACTACATATTTTCGTTATATTATATTAGAAATCCAGACAAAAACAACTTTGTTATTTTCATATATTTAATGATAATGTAAAGATGACATATCACACATTTAATTGAACAGCTCTTGCAATTATTCATAGTATTGTTTTCACTTATTGCTAGCAGTAATCCTTCACTATCTCTGATTTGAAGATTAATTAATATCGAGTTACAACTATTAAATTATCATTGTTTTTATTTTCAATAGATTTACTGAGTATAAGTGTTTTAAAGCGAACTATTTTTTTTGCAACCTATAGATTTTCACTGACAAAACATACATCTTTCATATTTATATAAGCTCTTTGAATATATATGAAAATAACAGGCTATGTTATTAAAGCTCACTGAAATATGAAGATAAAAATAAGTACTCAGCGGCGTAATCAGGGAGAGGCAAATGGACAAATTCCCATTTCGTTGTGAGCCTTGCCCATTGTAATTTTCACTAGTTAATTTTTGCCCATTGAAATTTTACTTTTTCACAATTATATAATTTTGAATAAAATTAGCTACTGTCTTTTTCTCTTTCGTTTGAATCACATATATACTCTTTACTTGTTCTTATGAAGGATTAATGGAAGAAAGCAGAACAAAAAATATGACCAATGCACAATTGTACATACATATCTATATGCATGCTTGCTCTTTTCTTTTATCTTCCCTCAAAATGCTTACATGAAAAGAAAACGATTGAACTATGATCTATCTCGTCCAGTTTATCGTCTTGTCTCTTCTTTTGCGCTACTATAGTATACGAAAAGTCTAAAGAAAAAAGAAACAGAACAAATATGCTTATATAAAAGTGCGCATTTACCACGGGGGAAACGGCGGATTGCGGATTTTCGGATTT
>OENM01000939.1:0-15141 GCA_900239745.1 Rotaria magnacalcarata
TACGATTTCATAGATGAGAGTGTAAATAGGTCAGGAACGGGATCTTCGAGCAATGATAACCCTGAAGAGTGCTACTTTAATACTACTAAAAGTTTCATATTTAGTAAAAGTTTAGATGATTATCATAACATTACCGAAGAATCATATGATAATTTTACTTAAGCATTTTACTAGGTTAGCATGAAATTCTAAGGAGTTTCTTAGTAAGATAGATGGATTTAGAGGCTTTCTGGATGTATTCGTTTTAAACCGCTAACTACAGTCCTTTACGAAGTTGCTTTGTTTTCTGGTGATTTAATTATCCTCTCTCTCAAATTTCTCTTCTCTTCGTATGCCTTAACCTGATAATTCTCTTGTTTATTAGTTAATTTATTGACGTTTCGAGCGATGAAATCGATCTTCTTCAGAATGAAATAGGAAATGAATGCAGAAAATTTTGTTTTACTAATGACTCATCCAATTGTCAATTGTTTCTTTATTTTCTTTATAAGTATTATATTACAGTACTGGTATGGTCACCTAAATATCAAACAAAAGAAGTTCTAGTATATAGCGTCTTTTCCGTACCAATACTGTAATATTTATAAAGAAAATAAAGAAAAAATTGACAATTGGATGAATCATCAGTAAAACAACTTTTTCTGTATTCATTTCCTATTTTATTCTGAAGAAGATCGATTTCATCGATCGAAACGTCAATAAATTAACTAATAAACAAGAGAATTATCAGGTTAGAGCATACGAAGAGAAGAGAAAATATTATACACAATCACAATAATTGAAATCAATCAACCCTTCTAAAGGGTTGATGAAAGTGCAACGTATAGCAAACACTTTAAGGATTTATGAAATTTATAATCCCTTTCATAAACCCTTCAGGGCCAGTTTTTGCAACTCATAAACCCTATATTCATCCCTTTCTTAGAGTTTATGAAAGGGTTTATAACGCCTTAATAAACCCTTTAAAAGGGTTTGTGACACGTTGCACTTTCATAAACCCTTTTTTCGTTTTTTATTCTACGGATATTTTTTACAGTGAACAGCTCATCTGAAATGGAAATCGATTTTGACTACAAAGCTCATTGGATAAATGCTGAGCAACGTTAAATTAAGTACTAGTTTCCCTTTTTTTTAGAGACTAACGTTAAAGCAGATATTCCATTAATCCGTTTATTGTTATCTGTTCATACTTTATGTGCAGAAAAAACAATGCACGTGGATTCTTAGTAAACTGAAAGCATCAATTTACATTTAAACCATAGAAAACTTCAACCATTAGAGAAATTCATTCCTGGAAATGTTGCAATAGTAACAACCTTTACAGACACAGGAAACAATTACAGAGGACGCCATGCACTTGTGCAAACAGGTACTACATAGTAAGACAGACAAAGTTTTGAAATAAAACTATTTATTTAATTGTTACACAGGTTGCATAATCATTTTGTTTCGAATTACGAATAAAAGATGTTTTTACGGCGTGTGTTTATCACCCTCAAGAACGAACACAAAGAGAAGAAAATGAATCTGAACTGGGAATCGAACCCAGGTAGTATCCACTCTGGTAACTAGCCAGATGCTTTAACCAACTAAGCTATCGAGACACAGTCTACATTCATATTCAATTCGATGTGAACATACATTTAATCTTTTTCGAGTGATAAACACACGCCGTAAAAACATCTTTTATTCGTAATTCGAAACAGAATGAATAAAATTAAGTCCTGTTATATATACATTTATATATATATATATAGGTTGCATAATATTATTGAAGTCGCGGTAGAGTGACAGATCCAAATTCCATCACTATTTTTGAAAAGTTCCAGTAAAATCTCTACATCTCCGCTTCCTAAAGTCCGTTTGAGTTGATTTTCAGAGTGTCGAATAGACAAACCATTTTTCTATCGAATTCTATGATTTTCATCAAGATACGATTCGTTTTCAGCGAGCACCAACAAAGAAACAAACGCCTACTTTCATTTTTGTCCCATTCTGCCCATGTCTTAATTACATCATTCCAGCCAAAGTGCATAGGATTACCATAAAAAACATGTTTTCAGTCAAAATATTATCATTTTTCGAATGAAATTCACATCATTTGATTCACCAGATCAAGCTCTATCGATTGATATGTTTCTTATCACGAATAAATGTATCTTTTATATATTTTTTCTCGTAACAATCAACTTTTTCGTGTGTTGCAATTAAGTAGTGTAACTGAATCCCATCAGACTAGCTATTCCTCTTTCCTACTTTCATCATGGAATAGAAAATACATGTAAGGTTGTTCATCATCAGAAATAAAAGCATTGGCGCCAGATAAACTACAAAATGTCACTGAACAGTCTACACAAAAAAGCTTGTTAGCGCAGCCCCTTTGGGGCTAAAATGTGGAACTCATATATACCGCTTAGATTTCGTATGCCAATGCAAAATAGCTCAATTCATCAATCTATTTTATTCTTTAAAATTTATAGTAATGGAATAACCTATTTACTTATGTCTGTAATGGTATCCCTCCCCCTGCGTCGCTACTGTCTGTAATGCTACCGTAGCTTACCATGGAACTGTTTGTACTGTCAAGCGAGTTGAACGATGGAGTGTAGCACAAATGATCACATTCATTGAGAAACTAAAGCGATTTAAAATATGAGCTGCCTATAACTTACTTTAACAGAGACATTCAATTTTTAAGCTTCACATTAATTGAGTGCAGAAACATTGCAATACGAGAAAAATTCATATCAACTTATAAGATAATCATCAGATATTTGTTAGGAAGTACGTTTCCAAGATCGAGACTTATTGACATCATTTAGACTACTTTAAATATGACTTTTGCTGAAGTTCAATAGTGTAGAGTAGAGTATATATCGAGTATTATATATGGAAACTCGTTATTTTATTAATAGTTTCGACTTTATTTTTCTAGAAGGTAATAAACTATTGAAAATAACATTTCAAAAGATCTACTATAAATGGAGATGAAGATTTTCAATCAAGTGAAAATAACAAAGATGTTGTTTGCACCAGGAGCAAGTTAGAAAAGTTCGTTCTTCACAGCCAATAACTGAACAATATAAATCATATAATTTAAAACAGACATCTTTTGGTTTCTTGATTTCACCAACTGTTTCATTGAGTATTTTAGCTTGCGCGAATCCAGATTTGATAAGATTTTTGAATTGTGGAGCCGATAATTGATTATGAATTATAGAGTGCATATTAATAAAATATTGACGATGGTTCAAGTTCATTTCTGTTTGGTTGATATGCACATAATGTTCAATTTTCTCATGAATAAATCGTCATGAACGGAATAATGATAGATCTTACGGTTGAATATGAGGAGTAGATCCTTCAGGAAAAATTAATAATTGACTATCTTGATGTGGAAATATTGCTCTAAATTTTTAGGTCAGTTTGAGTTGTCCAACAATCAAGGAAAAGAAGGAATTTTCTACCGACCAAAGGGCGTAGAACATCATTTAAAAATGTGCGATGTTTTTCATTACTACTTTTCCCAGATTTTGAAGCTCGTACGACAACATTCGGTGGCACGATTAAATCCTTCTGCACTCTGGTACTGAATTCTTTTTCTTTTTCTTGAAGAATAAGAAAGAATTTACTTAATAATTGACCATCAGCTGATGTAATAGGCTGTAACGTATACGAATGTGTTAAATTATTCTTTCTTTTAACAGAAACTTCAGTTGTGCTTTCACCGGTAAAAGAAAGAGTTCTTGGAGAGATATACTCTTGTTGTAATGAACAATGGTTACTGTTTAAAATTTGATGAGAAGAATACTTTAAAATTAGAGATCTTTTATTGTTGATCCAATCGTGGGCATCTGATATATATATATACCACATAGAGAGAAATAGATTAGAACTTTAAATAAAAATTTGCAAACCTTTCAAACTACAAGTTTTTCTTCTGGAAGATATTCGTGTAACAAGTTTGTTATACCTTCTTGATGAAATCCGATGTTCTCTCTTGAATGCTGGAAAAAATGATTCACTTGCTTTGAAATTATTCCAATCCAGCTCTCTTGCTTTTTGAATTGCAAAAAGTTCAAGATCACTATCATGAGTTGCTGCTTTTTCAACTGCTCGTTTCATGTAGAATTCATTCCACATAAATTCTTTGGTTTTTTTAAATTTTTCTAATTTTGTGCCGTTCGCTTCAATATATTCTCTGAATCTTTTGATGTAACGCATGTGTTTGACTTTTCGAAACCTATGCTTGATACTTGCAATTTTATAATTTGGATGTTGGTCAACCCACTCTACTATATCTTTCATCTCTTCCAATGTAAAATTATTTTGGATATCCAAATATTGATTTTCTTCGTAATTTTCAATATTCTATTCTTCATCAATTGACTCTTTTTCATCAATTAATTCTTCGTCACCATTGTCTCCGTCGTCTGTCATTTCATCATATTCATCTTGGATTTCCAGAGATTCATATGCGTGTAGTTCATTAAAATAACTATCTTTAAATGTCTTTAAAATTTCGAACAAATGCTGTGAAGCCAAAACTTCATCTTCACTGGTTGTTGAATTTTGAAAGTGAAATTCCGTTTGTGTCAAATAAAGAAGATGTTTCGCAATGTTTACCAAATTCATTTTTTCAATCAACGAGACAATCCTTTCAAATATTAATCGTGGTAAAAAGTAAGAAAGGATGTATCTTTGAATGTGCACTTTATTGAGCCTTATGAATACCAATCACAAAAGAATATATGTTAAATTCTTAACTGATGCATCAATGCACTCAATTTTCGAATATCTTGCATATTAAGATTTTTGAAATATGATACGTGTTATTCTGAAATCGACACTCTTAAAATTTACAAAGCATTGCATCTAAAGTAGTCTAAATGATGTCAATAAAATTTGTCTCGATCTTGAAAACGTACTTCCTAACAAATCTGATGATTATCTTATAAGTCGATATGAATTTTTCTCGTACTGCAATGTTTCTGCACTCAATTAATGTGAAACTTAAAAATTGAATATCTCTGTTAAAGTAAGCCATAGGCAGCTCATATTTTAAATGCTTTAGTTTCTCAATGAATGTGATCATTTGTACTACACTCCATCGTCCAACTCGCTTGACAGTATAAACAGTTCCATTGTTAGTAATCGTAAGCGACGTTTTTCGCAGATAACTGAAAAAATCGTCATTATTTTCACATCATAAATATTTTGATAAGGATTTTTTTGTCAAAAAACAGATCTTCAAAAACTTTCCATTCCATTCGATAGAGCTTTTCAAGCTCTTTCGAAAGACATGTTACAAGTTTTCCTTTGGTTCTTCGTAAAATTAAAAAAAGAACTTTTTGCACCAGCATATCGGAAACTAGCATTAATTATGACCAATTAGTAATTAAAATAAAGGAAGGAACAAAAATTCGAGAGTTTTTTACATCAATATTTATCTACAAACGATTGCCTTCAAATGGAACCCAAATCAAATAAAATTAGCACTCCTATGAACTACTGTGAACCTTTTAAAAAGGGTCTTTCAACTAAAAATATTTAATTAATTTTGAAATTAATTCATTAATTACTCGACCAAATTCTCTACCAACTGACTAAATTTTAGGGTACGTTAGGGGGGACACTCCCCCCTTAAGCAAAACGTATTAGTTGTTTTGTTTTTTGAAAGAAAACTTCATGAAAATATGTTGAATTTCGACTGCCGATCTTGAAAATCATAAAAGATTTCAATAAGTGTAGATTTTACAAACACCCATTGTCATGATCAAAAAAATAAAATAAAGTAATCTTATTTAAGAAAACATCATATTTCGGATTGAACTTCCAGAAAAAGAACTTTACTGAGAGTTCTTTGGTATAAGTAACCAGCTTGAGAGCCTTTCTTGAAACACATTCGACATAATCATAAAGCCTTCCAAAGAATTCTTGTTTTATTCGTCAGTATGGAATTGAAGCGATTAGTGAACAATAATATTCGAAATTCAAAGTTATGAGAATTTAAATGAAAAAACTTCTAGTGTGTTTCTATTAACACTTGGTTTTTTTAATATAACTCGATCAATATCAGCCGTAGTTAACATCGTACGCCATTTACCGCGCAGATAATCATTTGAATGTATTGTATTTGAAGGTACATAAAGAGTATGTTTAGAAGGAATTATAAATGCTGTTAAATGTAGTTCGTTCTGGTCAACGACTTTTCCAATTATAAAATATCCACTTTCGCTATGATCACCGTGAGGACAATCTAAATGTGCGAAAGCATGTTTTTCAATACCTGGCTGATTAACATTGAGAACAAAATCGTCAAAATAATTTGGTAAATATTGAAAATCCACAATTTCATACGGATTTATTAAATTAATTTTCAGCTGAGTCTCGTTGGCAAAAGCACATCCTATAAAAAGATGATAAATTATGTTGAACATTGTTTTTTTGAAGCAGCTTGCCACATGTTGGTCAAAATATATCTCAATAGTTTGTTAATCATCAGAAAGGAATGAGCGAAAAATCGATTCTCGTTTTGTGTTTTGTTTTCGCTTCTACGTTTCAAATTTTGACTAAGGAAAAGTTTTAACTCATTTCGTATGTAAACAGTGGAGTTCTAGAATTGACAAAGAAATTCGTATCAAGAATTTCAAAAACAATTTTACTAATATTCTATTTTTAATTTTGTCAAATTTAATCTGATTTTTTCCAGATCAGTTTCGTTTAAAAGGCAAAGCAGAAGCATAGATAATCCATTCATTTGTTAATGTTTTGCGTTCTCAGAGAACGTTTTAAAAGATAAACTACAGAAAGAAATAAGTAGTACGCAAAGTTTTTTTTTCAATTAAGTTGATTTCTTGATACGATCTTTATTCGAAAAAATTGAAATAATTTTTTTACGAGTTTTTTGTTTTGCAAACGAAGTTCAATGGAAATTTTTTTCATGTTTTCATATATCAAAATATCTGGAATGTCGTTTATATTGCGTTATCTTACGACTTCTGCTAATATTCTATTGAGAAACGCTTGCAGATACTTAAAATAACCTCAAAACACTGGAAAATTCCAGCCTTTCAATCGACTAGTTTTTCAAGAAATGTTTTTAAGACTACACATTTCCAATTTCAATTGCACGACTAGACGCAATTTAAAAACGTTTGTCATACAATGAAGGAGTTCTAAGTAAAAATATTGAATCCAATGCTTTTTATAAGGTTTTCAAATTTCTCATTTTGAGAGCTTCCCGGTACCGAAGAAAAAAATTATCGAGAAATTACTAAACACTAAAACCATTTCTCTGTTGTAAGATCGCTGACATCAAGTTTTGTCAGACGAAAAGGTTTTGGAAAAATAATGTAGCAGGCGTATCACAGTAAACTTCATGCTGTTCTTCGGTTGGTTTTGAAACTGCATGCCTTAAACGTGAAGAAAGTCTGAAGACCTGAAAACGCATCCTTTCATACAGTTCGCCTCTTAAAATGAGATAAGCAACAAGAAATGTAATGCGGAAATTCCCTGTTTCGAATCCTTGTAATAAGAGATGCATGATTCTTTCAAATGTTCTTGTCTAAAGCGAATAGGAAAACAAAATTGAATTTGTAATTAATATCGACTAAATTCATTCACTCCTATTTGGCTATTAGCAAATAACAGACCAAAGATTCAGAATGCAAACTTTTGCTCCGAATCACTATTCCTTACCGTAATATTTCAAATTTTGTACTGATGCGATTTCGATCGGTAAATAACCGTTAAAGTCAGCCGGAAAGATTACCTCACCATCCTTTTTGTTGGGACCTAATTCCTGTTTGGAACGCCATTTGAACTAAAGAAAGATAAAAGAAAATATACAACCAAAGTATTCATACAGAAAACAATTTATCGGAGCACCACGTCTTCTATTTTTAAAGACAAATACGACTCTAAAATAAAAACCTACGTTGTTTTTAAAATATTTTCATAGTTCACAATTAAAGTAAGAATTCTGAAAAACATTGCAGGTCTTGCAAAATCATCTTGATCGAGTTAGGTGTAGATGTGGATGTAAGGAAAAAATCAGTACCCACATCCAACGCAAAATTTTTAAGATCGATTCTGTAATTTCTGTAAACTTCATTAAATGAAGTTCAGATCATCTCAAGATTGTTTTCTAAATCTAGCTTTGCGGACAAAATTTGAAAGTAGAAAAGCACTACGAATTCGTTCTTTTTTCTAGGTTTTGATCGGTTATCTTGAATAACTAGAAAAATAATCTAAATAAGTTCTTACTCCTTTGATAACTGCATGTTTGGGTTCTATGCTTTCGGTTAATTGATCTGACCAGCAAATTAGATCAATTAATGAATGTTGGCCTTCTGAAACAATAGCAACGTTGTAGCCAGATATCATTACCGGTGCACCATGCTGACCATGTCTTCTGAACTGACTAAACTTTGTCCAAGTTTGATTTATAAATTGTGTTATTCCACCAAGAGCACATTCGTTTAGATGATCTGCAGTTAGCATTGCTTTAAATAAAGAGATTTTGGCCGCACTGAAATTGTCTTCCATGATGATGATACTGCGCAAATATGTAAAGAGTTCACTGAAGTCTAATTCACCTTCCCATCCATTTTTCATGTCATGAAAAATAGCTTCCATTTGATCTCCACTTAGTGTCCTCAGATCCAGATCTTGTAAGAACAATTTGAGTTCTTGCACGTTTAAATAACCATTTTCATCGTGGTCGGCAGCTGCAAAACGATCTTGCAAACATTGTTGATACTCTGTTAACTGACCATCAAAGAATGTTTCTGGAACTATTGGATGGGAATTTGGCGAGACTCTAACAGTTTGATCTTCGATCAGATGCTGAATATCTAAAATATAACACCAATAGACTACCGATTTTACTTTTCATACCTAAATCCATTTGCTATCATCATTTGTTGAACAGTAGAATGCGGGTCACCATATTTGTATATAAGAAGTTTTGAGCGTTTATTCATCACCAAGCTCATATTTTTCATTTATTTCTAAGAAACTCAATTTCTTTCTGACTTAACTGCTGACAGTTACATAATAGATATAATAGGCATACTTTTATACAGATATTTTTCTAAAAAACTTTAGCGATTGCCAATAAAATGTGTATGTTTCTATCCTTACTCTCGCATGGAAAATTCACTTTGAATTTGGAGAAATCGATTTGCTTTACAGAAAATCATTCACATTCTTCGAAACTCATGTAAAATCTCATGTCTTCATTATTTTAACTTACATGGCAGAAATATCTTCTGATCTTGATTCAACTTTTGTTTTGATGACAATGTTGGATTTGCACCCAGCAATTCAATAACTGAAAGATGTTTTTCCTTTGCAATTGTTTCGAGTGTATCCCCTTCTTTAACTGTTATTGTATATTTCCAAGATTTCAACGGTAAATCGGACATGGTACTCTAAAAGATAATTTTAAGAAGAAAAATCGGCATATAAACTTCAAGAACTTGACTAAAATAATTTTTTCTTTACTTACACCACCCGGAGTTACTGGCATATGGCGTCTTAATTAAAAAATGACTATCTAAGTATAGGAACTCAAATGAATTTATAAGTGTATAAATTACATACAATAATGCTTTTAATGATTGCGTAAACCTTCTACGATCTTCTTGATCAGGGATCAATACCTTTGAATGTTCCTCCTCTGATAAAGCAGTTAGTAAATATGGTCCATCAACTTTCATTTCTGTGTTTGAAAGAAAAAAAAACTTTATATACAGATTAAAGTTCTGTGATTACAAACCTCTAAATATCTCTACATAATTCTGCAAATCAATCTCTACTAACCAGCTTCCAACGATTTCAACTGACCATTCAGAAGGATCTTCAACCTAGGATTAAATAAAAAATTGTCTAGGAAAGTTTCTTTTGAATTATGAATTGACTTACACGATAAGTATTGTTGTAGCTCATTATTGAAAAAGATCTACAAGTTTCAGTATTAGAATGTGAGATATAGCATTGAGAATATTTAGGAGAGAGAAAGAAAAAAAACATGCATATCAATAAAATACTTATTAGAAATCTGGAGATATATGAAAGTACAGGTAAAATTGAATTGTTTTCCATCAAAGTTTTATATGAGATAAAATTCAAAAAACTGTGATCACAAACATAAAGTTAAATTCGATTGACTGAAGTGGATATTGAATTGAAAGTCAAATACTAATTTTAACTTTAGTAAATTCAACCTCAATACTTGAGAATGTGAATGTCTATGATTAGATAGAACTTATCAAGGTCTATGCCCCATTACAATATGCATGATATTTGAAAAAAATGTTCCAAAAATAATATAGAATTAGACTACTGGTGTTGGAATAAACTTTTTATTGAAATTTAATTTGAGGAGGATTGCCGGAGGTTCTATGACGAAAAATAACTGACAGAGAATACGAGCCACACTTTTATGAAGAGATTTTCTAGCATCAGCAACCAGATTCTATAGAGTTTTTCAAGCTATCTCCAAATACTACGCACTCGATGCCTGAAAATAAAGTATAAACAATTAAAAATCAAAAAGTAAATCATTTTTTTATATCAGTTGCTGTATAAATTAAAAAGATATAATTTCTTTGTAACAGCAAATTTATTTTGAAAAATGATACCCAAATTTCTTCCCATCCATATCATGAATATAAGGACTAAAATACATTGAGTAAATATATCTGCGAATGATTTGACAAATTTGCAGACACAAAGTTTTATGTACTTCTTCAATTCTCGTTTTACTTTATAGCGGTAATTTTCATCACAAAAGCATGGCTCAGAAGATTTATAACATAGATATGCTGATAATAGACCTGGATATCCTCTATTTAATTATACTAGAAGAAAAAGAACAGTTGTTTAGATATTCAAAGTTTTATGTTATACTGAAAACTAAATGAAAAAAGTGAAATAAACGCCGCACTCGATACAGATCAATTTTTAATAAGTTCTGAAAACGAAAGTGATTAGAATCATTTTCAAACTGATGATTCTGAATCACTGTTATTCAAAACTAAAACAAATTATGATTACTTGATTTTCACAAGAGGGAAACAGCTGACTCCATGACTCCACTTGACTCCAAATACTTCTGGAGTCATGGAGTCCTCCAAAATAGATTATTGCATATTTCCTTCTCCATGTATCATAAGTTGAGTACTCAACTAATTAGCAGTACTTAAGTTGAATAGTCATATAATTGCCACTAATTAGGCGAGTAATCAGCTTAATTAGTAATAGTTAGGTGAGTACTCAACTTAATTAGTGATAGTGAGATGAGTAATCACCTAATTAAAAGGGAGAAACAGCGGACTCCGTGACTCCACTTGACTCCAACGGACTGGAGTCAGCTGTTCCCCCTTGGATTTTCATCAAGTAAATGGGTCTGAATTCAATTAAAATTTTATATTTATTATCTGTTCGAACAAAATCAATATTTAACTATTTAAATGCTTTTCTTCTAAAGGGTATTGTTGTGATTGCTCTGTACGAACCTCCTCTTTCAGTTGCGGGGAAAAGATTTATGAACTTAGTAGTGTTTAAAAACCTAGGTACACTTGATTATCAAAAATCTACTTTTCAGATCTTCTTTAACCTTACTCCGAAAACATTAGGAAATCGGATATCATAACCACTGTGAAGCCTAACAATAAAGTCAAAGCAAATACTAAGATATTCAGAATGATTTTTATTTCATGAGTATCAAAAATCCACTTTTAAGTCCTGCCTTCGGAGAGTATTAAACTCTTCGGCAACTGGTGATAAAATCAAAGTACGTGTTAAGCTGTCTAGAAGTATGATGTCTGTACAAGAGTTAGCAGTGTGTTATTTAGCAGGCACTTCAACATAGAACCTATGTCAAAACACAAGTAATATTGTGGTCCGCAGCTTTCTTGATATCAACTTTTTCAACTACTCATTCATATTTCGACTGCATACATTTGAACGGCATTAGCGTGCCTTCAAACAGTCGAATCCTATTTTCTATAACATTTCTTTATTCTCTAGTATTTCTTTTTTCGACAGTTCTTAAGAGGGCATTCAATTTTAGGTAGAAAAAAAATTTTTCCCAACCTTTCTTCGGGAGTACCTTAAATTCTATGTATTTTTCTGATTCCCTGCTTTCGTTTCATAACCAAGACTTTCTTCAATATTTTTTCTCGAGTAATTTCTTATCACAATATTCTTGAGAGGTTAAATTCTAATTCTACACAATAAGATCTTTTTTTTATGCTGAACGGGTTGAAATAAATCATTTTTGTGAATAGTTACTTTTAGTTCTGGCATAAAGATTAACGAGTGCTCTTCGAATCCTTCTCATTGTTCGGTCGTCAAGATTCGACGAGAGTTTTTCAAGGATGGTATTATGTTCCGTTGTAATTCATTGTCGGATTCAATGTGATCTACAGAAAGTGTTCAATGTTCTGGGAACTCTTTTCTTCTACCCTATGCTTAAATCTCTTTTCGTAATCTTATTTCTACTTCACAAACGCTACCAAAATAATTTGCTTGCTAAAAGTAAATTTGGTTGGCAGTTCACTTCTAATAAAATTGTGGAAATTGGAAAATATAAAATTTACATTCGAGATGTAAGTCTTACCAGTATTAGTATGATGAATGAGTCACATTACGATATTTTTCAAGTATTGAGATTGAGTTTATCAAAATTAAAAGCAGTATTTCATCTTTCAGGCAAGACATTTCTGCAAAAAAGTGGCATCGGGACGTATGTTTTCGTTTGACTTTAAATGGAACTCTTGAGATGTATTGCAAGGTTTTCTAAAGTATCAAAACGGATCCCAGAAGATTGAGTATACCTAAATTTGTAAAACTTATAAAAGTATTATTTATAAAAATGTATGTATTCAGGTGCTTTTTCGAGCACATTATTTAAAATACACATTTTCTCCTGCAAGCAAAACATGTCAAAAAATATTCGTTTCTTCACCAAAAGAAAAGAAAAAATGCATTAAATGCACGACAAATAAGCGCGTTGTAGCAAACGAAATAAAACATATGTGAGTGACACTTTTGAATGACATTATGAAACCAAAAGCATTTTTTTACAATTTTGTTTTCTTGGATTTGAATTCAATCTCTATTTTAGTTAATCAAGCTCAGACTGATGCTTGCAACCAAGTTTTTTACCCTTATCTCTGGGTGTGGGTGTGAGTGTAGGTCTAGGTGGCAATAAGTGTAAGCAGCAAATGCACACTCGGAAGCACATGCACATCCAGTCCCACACGCACCCACATACACACCCACACCCTCGAAATCACTTTGAAAAAATCTTTTCTTTTACGAAATTCGCTTGAAAAGTAGTTGTCGAACTCGATCATATAGAAAATGGAGTTATGCTCAAGGAATATTGGAAGAACACTTGGATCGTTTTCATGTGAAAAGACGTTTGCGTGTCTTTTGCACAATGTGTATCACACTTCTTGTACAAAATAGAGAACCATTTTTCTCTACGAGACTTTCATCGTTGTCAACATTTGCTGATTCAGCATCGCTTCACCTGAATATTGACTTTGTACTGTTTTTCTTGAAAGTTAGAAAAAGCCTACTGCTGACAGTCAATAACGTGCGTCATTCTCCATTTTCTTATCGAATCCTTTCCGCGCAAATGAAAGCAGCTACTCAAGTGTCCCTTGTGCAAGACAGAGACATTAACTTTCCGCAAAAAGCTACGAGAAAGCATATGCTTCAATCAAATAGTTCTCTCGGGTGTGGGTGTCTGTGTTGCTCCATTCACACCCACACCCACACCCAACCTCTTCTATGCATGTTTGTAAATCATAATGTGCTTCATCATCACTTTCATTATCATTGTTTTGCGAACCACTGTTACGGTTGATAATTTGTGTTTTTGATTTTGTTTTTGTTTTCTTTTTTGTTGTTATATTGGAACATGAGTTAGCTTCTTTAGATGATGATGATGATGATGGAATGATTTTTGAGCGAGAAGAACCAAATGTGGATGATGATGTTTGTTTGCTTGAAGATGATGTTGAACCTGCAATAGTATCACGTGTCGTCGGTGGTAATGTTGTCATTTGATCGACCGGTGCCGTTCTTGATTGTGGTGTTGCTCGTGGAGTTCTCACCATATTATTAGAAGAACAATAATAATAGTTATTGTTTACAAATAACGAATTGAAAACGAGAGAGTCTACAAGAAAAAATAAAAGAAGTACGAACCACTTTTCAACATCCCGAATAGAAGAAAGTCGAAGAAGAACATATAAATATCCCTCGTTAAACTATATTTGTTCTTCGCAGTGCATACCGTGACTTATTAAACTTTGTTTTCAAAAGTTAAACATAGACTATATACATTCTAATTTCTTTCGATACAATCGTTATGACAAACACTCGATACACTGTAAAAAAAAGGGTTTATGAAACTGCAACGCGTCACATATCCTTTTTTCCGTTTTTGAAAAATCTGATAAACCCTTTTTCCAAGTCATAAACCTAAAAACCGTTTATTATCTTCGTCATATACGAAAAAAAGGGTTTATGATACGTTGCACTTTCATAAACTCTTTTTTGAAAAATACCTTATGAAAAACGTTTTTTCCGTTTATTATTCTGCGGATTTTTTTTACAGTGTACTAAGTCACAGGAAAATATGAAATTCAAATCTGTTTTACCTTTTACATTATACTGAAGTAGAATAGGAATTTAGTTGAGAGCAGCACTATTGACCCAAGTTATCCTTTTCTTGCGTCAGAAATCTTTACGTCGATCATCAAACTCCAAAAACTCATATTATCAACTATATTCCTTACACAGAAAAGGAATAAATGGGGTCAATAATGCTGTTCTCAATTAGTTTACCACTCTACTTCAAGATAATATAAACTGACATATAATCCGCTTTATGATTACTCTGGGAAACGCTCATAGAAAAACAGAAGATGATTTCGGAGAGGAGTCTAGAGTACGTCTAAATCCCCAATAAACTGATATTTCAGCCACAGTCATTGTGATCTCAGCACAACTTTATTTATCATATCCTACTATGTACGTCTAAATCTAGTACGTCTGAATCTTATACGTCCTAATCATTACGCCCTAATATAGTGCATCTAAATCAGTAACAAT
>OENM01000939.1:15149-30043 GCA_900239745.1 Rotaria magnacalcarata
ACCCTGAGAACAAACGCCTAGCCACACCATTACTTTTTGTGGGAATTTTCGTTTGTGCTTAATGGCACCTCTTTTATCGGCATCAGCACGATCTACTACCCGCACTCTCTCGTTCTGAGAATTATAGATCCCATCGATATCAAATAATTTCTCATCTGAGAAGAGAATCTTTAAAGTTTTTTCCTTTCGGAAATTTGTTCGAACCCAGTTCGCAAACTGTTTTCTTTTGATCTTCTGATCATCAGAAAGTGCTGGCTCGACTATTTTCTTATAGGGACGCAACCCTAGATCATCTTTCAATATTCGCCGAACACTTCTTTCGGAGATATCAAGCTCCATCGATAGTTTTCGAGCTGATACTCGTCTTTTACGGCGGCAACGATTTTTTTACCTTCCGAATGTTTTCACTGGTTCTTGCTATTCGTGGACGACCGGGAGGACTTGATAAGTTGATAGAACCATATTGGCGAATCATCTGACACCATCTTTTGCATATAATCCGCTTTATGATTACTCTGGGAAACGCTCATAGAAAAACAGAAGATGATTTCGGAGAGGAGTCTAGAGTACGTCGAAATCCCCAATAAACTGATATTTCAGCCACAGTCATTGTGATCTCAGCACAACTTTATTTATCATATCCTACTATGTACGTCTAAATCTAGTACGTCTGAATCTTATACGTCCTAATCATTACGCCCTAATATAGTGCATCTAAATCAGTAACAATAAATCTTTATGTCCATCCATAAGTATTCCTCCAATTAACCCACACTTGGAATGCTACAGGCATTGCCTGAAACGCACATCAATTGTCAAATTCGAATTACGTCCCACATAAACTCGGGAAACAAAGAACAGATACCGCACGATTATAAGTAATGCGATATTATGCATAGAAAAGCAATGGGTAACCACAACAATACTTTATTTAAGTGTCGCGGCGTGGGGGCGCGCAGCGCCCCCCGCAGAGTCGCAACCAATGCTTCTCTCTGTATACAGAGTGGCATCTACCTTCAGCCATCATGGAGTTCAACATGTGAATTTCGGATGCAGCTGCTTCACAGGTGATGTCAACAGTAGTCTACATGGTGCTGCTAGCATCCTACGTGATGTTGCTAACGGCCCCAGCAATGTTGCTAGACGTCCAGGTGATGTTACTAGCATCCTACATGATGTTGCTAGACGTCCAGGTGACGCTACTAGCATCCCACACAATGCTGCTAGCATCTCAGATGATGCCACTTGCAACCCAGGTGATAATGCTAAAATCCCATGGTATCGTTAGATAGGGTAAGTCAGAAGAGATGTGACGATTTTTCTCTATTAATTTAGATGTAAAGATTAAAACCTATTAGATTAAGACGTACTAGATTTAGACGTACAGGTTAGGACGTATAGATTAAGACGTACTAGATTTAGACGTACATGTTAGGAAGTATAGATTAGGACGTATAGATTAAGACGTAAGGATTAAGAAGTACTAGATCATATATTAAGATGTATAGATTAGGAAGTAAAGGTTTAGATGTATAGATTAGGAAGTAAAGGCTTAGATGTATAGATTAAGAAGTAAAGGTTTAGATGTATAGATTAAGAAGTAAAGGTTTAGATGTATAGATTTGGAGATACACATAGATATATACAAGATTAAGACTTATACAAAGGACGTAGACGTATTGCGATAGGAAAAGTTTGAAGTTTTTTTTCTATCGTTTCCCACTGAAACGATAAACCGGATGGACTCTAAACTGATCAAGTCATCTTGAATTTCATATTTTCCGATGGTCAGACAGACCGATATAATGGCAGCTCTGCTTTACAGAACTCTATACGTAAAGTTAAAACGTCAGAGTTGCATGAGTATCATCGCAAACTCTTCCTATTATTTTAAATTCACCCAAATTAAGGTCGAATTTCCCAGAATTACCGTTCGGAACGAATACTCTTTCTAGTTGCCTAATCTTAGCTTCAGAGATTGAGACTCTAGGGAAGGCACGATGAGACGTTCAAAATGTAACAGGAAGATACCAAACGAACAACCTTACTTCATTGACTTTACATAAGACACAAATAAAAAATATCTCAATGAATTAGCCAGACTTGCCAACTATTAAAAACACTAGACCATAACTAGATTGTTGACTTAAATAATTAGAACCGAGCTAAAGTTAAAATATGATATCCATATCGATATCAATACTTCGGTTTAATAATCATGCAATAGAAAAAAAATGATCGTAGTTTTCCCGTTGAAATTATTTGCCAAATTGTTTAGTTGGGCAATCTGAATGAAAGAAACATATGTGGAAGCTAGCTATAAGTAAATCGTTCCAATTAATAATCTACAACAATGAAAAAGCGCCTATACTATTCAATGTAGAATGACTTGAAATATCACTCGGTTGCATAGTGATTTGTGCGAAGAAAAGAATTTTCGAAGTTAAATTTAGCTTGAAGCGAAAGTTTATATATAACACGTTACAACAAAGAAAAGAAAGTTATTATGTAAAATGCTGAGTTACCTGAAATATTCTTCAGTTCTGCAAGTTGAACGAAACAAAGCGTTTCCAGATTTACATTTAGATTGAGAAGAGTATTTCTATCTAATAATTTACAATAGAGGAAAGAACGATATACAGTAATCCGAAATATAGATTTACCTGGAATATTGTTAAGGCGAATGACTTGAACGAAAGAGGTTCTTTGAAAGTTGAATGAAACCTGAAGCGAGTATGTTGACCTAACAATATAAAACAAAGATATACCGGGTGTTGCAAAAGTTTTTCGACATTTCGAAAAATGCATTTTATTTCTATAGAACAAGGAGTAACAATGTAACAACAAAGTGCTTGAAACACTACAAGAGGGTATTACTAAACCTAGCAATGTTCATCAATAATGAGTTCACCATTATGTTTTTCCACCGATCGCACTCGTCGAAGAAAAACACTGATCGTGTCCCGTACATAATTAACATCAATTTGTTTCGTTGCCTTTTCTATTTCTCGACGCAAATCATTAATTGTTTTGACTTTATAATAATCCACGTTGTTGGATATACTGTTCCAAATCGAATAATCTAACGGATTCAACTCGGGCGAATTTGGGGGCCACTTGTCTTTCGAAATAAAAAACTTGAAATTTTTTTTGCACCACTTCTGTACACTTTTATCAGTGTGACAGCTTGCTCCATCCTGTTGGAAACCACAATTTTGATGCCCGAATAGCCGATCACTTTCCATTTTAAAAAATGGTAACAGTTCATCAAGATAGGTTTTGCCATTTAGCCGTTCACCCCTTTGGAAAAAGAAAGGAACTGTGATGCCATTCCAAGTTGCTCCCAAGGCGACCATGATAGAAACCGGATATTTTNAAACATGATCTTTTTTGTTTTGTCGCAACCAATGTTTTTTCTTACCATTGACAACACCTCTTTCTTTTCGACTTTTGATCTTCATTTAGTTTTTGAACCTTGATTTTTCTGTAGCATTTTTTGTGCAAATCTTCGTTCAGTACTCGTCTGACGGTCCACAAACTAGTGTTGAAGTCTTTGGCCATGGTTCTTAAACTTTTTCTGGAAATCTTGGAATTAAGTCTTTTGTTCGCTAAATTGATTAGGCGTTTTGTACGAGCAGTTCTAGGTCTTCCAGATTTCTTTTGAACACCAATCGAACCCGACTGTTTATAACATTGAATCCAACGATCAACCGTACTTCTATGAACTTTGCCGACCTGTATTTTTGCAATTTCTGGAGCCTTTTTTCCACTTTCAAAGTGGGATATTACCAAATCTCGTACATCATTCCCTTTTACCATTTTGAAATCAAGAGAAACAAAGTGAAAACATGTTTGGTATCAAGAACAGTAAAAGACACTGGAGGCTATTAATATAATGTAAGACAAACTAGATATCGCTACAAGACGACGATGAGGAGGACTTTTTCAAAATGTCGCAAAACTTTTGCAACACCCGGTAGTTATAGTGTTAAATGTAGAATTAACTGAAATAATGTTGAATGGAATGACTTGAAAGAAATTTAACCCTTTCAATATAAAAGATAACTTCAAATATAAATTCTAGTAATCTATGACTGAAGAAGAAATAAATATAATTGCTGTGAGTAAAATTGCCTTATTTGTTCACCTCAAAGATTTGAAGAGCAATGTGAGTATTGAATGTAACTTGAGATAAATGTTTGAATTGGGTAATCTAAAACGGAAAAATAAAAATTGTCATTCAAAAGATGGAATTACTTGGCAAATAGTTCCGTTGGACAACGTGCAAAAAACCCAATGGCATGGACTGTAAATATACATTCATATAAACATTGAATTTGAACAGTCTATAATGGATAGCTGAAATTGATAGTTTTAAGAATAAGCATACATCAGGGAGGATTGCGATGGCGAACGTAAAAGAAACGTACTTCAGTTTTTCCGTTGGAGGAACATATTAGAAGTATATTACGAAACGTGCAAGGGTTTCATACGAAACTTGACTCAACTTTGACTTTCACAAAAGTATGGTACGAAACCTCTGTCACTTTAGAACCTTATAAAACGATCGCACCGAACTTTTTCTAGTATTAAACCTACAAATGGTTTCGCAGGTCCATACCATAACTCTAAGGGTTTAATAAGGTACCACCAAACCTTAAAGGTTCCGTACAGCACCTTTATTGTTTTCAGTGTATACACAGCATATAATATTTATTTTGTTCTGTTCAATAAATATTAAAACAAACTTAGATTACAAGTATTGAAAAATTGCAATAACTATATATAGTCAGATACTCTAGTTATCTTTACATATGTCTCATAATCTTATGAGCAAGCATGCTGATGATATTTTTTTATTCAAGTAATGTTTTCAACGTTTATCTTAGATTCATAGTTGCAGAAGAATAATTAAGTCATTATTCATACTAATCTGAAATTCATAAAGTTATCTTCGCGTAGCCTTTAATAACACAATCGCAGATGAGTATTTTCCTATTGATGCTTTTTATCTGAAAATAATTTGTTAATAATACTTTTCTAGTCGATATTGTTTAATAAACGACTATTCTAATAGAGAATCAATATACTTATCAAAGAGATAATTGAATGTAATTATAACGTTGAGGATATTGTATTTAATAAATTCGTAGTAAATTGCTGTATCAATCAATATTGCACGATAAGTTTCGGATTCATATCTCTAAATAATTTCAGATTGCCTTTTGTAAAAGTTAAATATGATCGACAAAAACTTGTAGATATAAAAAATAATGTCTTCACTAAGATCAAGGTAGAATCCTCGATGAAAACATTCCGATAATGTGTTCATGACGCATGATATATTTTTATGTACACGATACGTCTGTCGTTATGGGTAACTAAAAGAAAAAGTCTTAATGATCACGTACACGTTCTGTTTACACTGGTTAAATCGAAATGAAGCGATTGTTTCAATAAATGATAGACGTATAAATAAACCAAAACTTTATAACTTCACTGCAAAAACTTGAATATCACAAATTTAGTTTTATTTATTATGAAAAAATTCAATGAAATCATTTTATTAGCTATGCAATATTACTTACACCATATTAGGAGATTCTATATCAAGTGATGGAGTTCTTCCATAGTAAATTTTTTCAATTTTTAGTAGGGCAATTGATTTATCTAGTTATGTTATGATTGAATAAGAATGAAGAGTACACGATCCATTTTGTTTCGTTGCGTTCTGTTATTTCGTTCTGCAACAATCGATACGGTCAGATAATAGAACAGAGCATTAGGCAATACAAATATAATCATTTTTATTTCGGTCTAGTAGATTCTACAAAATGACTAATTAGGTATTTTTTTATTTCATCAGATAGCCAATGAGCAGAAGTGTTGGTTTAAGCAATACTTAATTCATAGTCAACAAATAAATCGTACTAAAACTGTATGTTGATATTCACGAACATAATTGATGTTAGATGAAGAAAAAAGGCATATATGGAGTATGTATGAAAACAAAACATGTCATTCTATGCATTTCATTATTGAATTTCATGTTAATCGCTGTTTATTGATTTATAAATTTAAGTGTCCATGAGACTCAGTTCTTTCAATAAACAACGAGATGCCTTTTATTTTCAGTTGTTAATTGTTTTATTATTGTTTGAGTTTTGAATTTAAGTCAATTGAATATATCAAGCTAGTCATGGATGATCGAAGCATTGCTTTATATATTTGCTAAGATATATTTGCTAAGATNTTCACTACAGAAACTTGAATATCACAGATTTAGTTTTATTTATTACGAAAAAATTCAATGATATTATTTTATTAGCTATGCAATATTACTTACACCATATTAGGAGATTCTATATCAAGTGATGGAGTTCTTCCATAGTAAATTATTTCAATTTTTAGTAGGGCAATTGATTTATCTAGTTGTGTTATGGTTGAATAAGAATGAAGAGTACGCGATCCCTTTTGTTTCGTTGCGTTCTGTTATATCGTTCTGCAACAATCGATACTGTCAGATAATAGAACAGAGCATTATGCAATACAAATATAATCATTTTTATTCGATCTAGTAGATTCTATAAAATGACTAATTAGGTATTTTTTTATTTCATCAGATAGTCAATGAGCAGAAGTGTTGGTTTATAAGCAATACTTAATTCAGAGTCAATAAAAAAATCGTACTAAAACTGTACGTTGATATCCACGAACATAATTGATGTTATATGAAGAAGAAAGGCATATATTGAGTACGTATGAAAACAAAACATGTCATCCTATGCATTTCATTATTGAATTTCATGTTAATCGCTTTTTATTGATTTATAAATTTAAATGTCCATGAGACTCAGTTCTTTAAATAACGACGAGATCCCTTTTATTTTCAGTTGTTAATTGTTCTATTATTGTTTGAGTTTCGAATTTAAGTCAATTGAATATATCAAGCTAGTCATGGATGATCGAAGCATTGCTTTATATATTTGCTAAGATGTGAAGCAGGTGACGTTGTAGTACCATAGATTCTGTCTTGCTGTTTCTTTGAATTTTCAAATGAAAAAGAAAGATAGAATAACATTTTCCGTTTTCCTGTACTCTGCAGTTATCTGTATTGCCTAAATAAAATTATTTTGTTCTAACCTATTAATAATAACTTCAGTGAAAACCATTTGTTTTTGAAAACATCTTTAACATGGTTATAATATTTAATAGTCTAGAAATTAGTTGTTATTTCTATTGAGAATAGTTAACAAAAAGAAGCATGGTATATCTAAGCATGGCAGTTGGAGACAAAAACTAGGCTTGTAACACAAAAGTTAATCAGAAGTATTCAAAATTGAAATATCATCGAAACAAAAAACGTACAAGTACATGAATCTCACAAGATATATGAGTGTAAGAACTTTCTTTTTGTTTCTCTTGTTTGAATAATCAATCTGAATTTAGAAATAAAGTGAAATTTAAAATAGTTATTTACTGATAATACTTCAATTTTATTCAATAACTTGTTTAAAGTATTATTTTATTTTATATGATACAATGATAAAAATCATTAATTAGTGTTCCAAGTCAAAAAACTTCATCAAGCCAAAGCACAGGTGTACATTCATAAATTGTTCTTTTGTCTCGTATCAGTTGATATTCTAATTACGAAATGCTCATGCTAATCTAAAAATCCAATATCATATAATGTGTCTACATATTAAATAGTAATAAGTTACGAAAAAATGTTAAAAAAGCATAATAGTAACGGCACTTGTTGAGAACAATGAGACAAGACCACAGTAAATGTGTGTATTCGATAAAAAATGTGTATGCGAGAGAAACAGAAACGAATATATTTGTATATGCATCTAAGTCATACAGAAACAGCAAAAAGAAAAAGTTCATGTGACATAGATGAACAGTTTAACCATATTTTATCAAAAATTTTAGTCAATAGAATATGCCATCATTATTGGCATACAGTTAGAGCTATCAAATCTTAATTGTCAAATATTCAATACAACTGAGATAGAAATATTTTTATAATCGTATGCATCTTTGAGGTGCACATCTGCCATTGTGAAATAGAAGGATTTGTTGGTAAAGTTATTCAAATCAAATTTCATTTTCAGACAACAACATTCTGTCGAATTTTATTCTATTAGATAGCAACTTTCTCCTTCATTTCGTTTGTTCGCAAAAAATATTTTCTAAGTTTAACTTTGATCTTACAAACGACCTATTCAACAAAAGAAATAAAAGTTTGATATGAAGACATTCTAAATGTCGATTCAGCTACAACAAATATATCATACCATATATACGAAATTTTTCGGGGTACGAAGTATGATATATTTGACAGCTCTGTGTACACTGTTGTTCTCAACTAACTATTTTGTTTTCATCTAAGTTGTTTGAAAAGCCTGTTTAAAAGGTTTTGAAACTAAATGATTACATGTAAACAAGCGAGGCTATTATGTTCATTGAATACTCTTTAATGTAACATATAGATTTATGCTATTCGATAAAACTCAATTTATCAATCTTGTTAATTTTACCAATGATTTTCAACGCTAACACAGTTTCTATCATGACGAGTATCAATCTACAGTACATATAGTATGCAAATGGATCCATTTAGGATAAAATTATATATATATATATATACAAGACTATTACATGTACACATTAATTAATCACAAATTTTCAATGCTGCTTTTCAGGGTGTATAGTTTTTAATTTATTAGTAAATATGTTTTATAATTCTCTATGCATTGGTTGGTGTTCTTCGTGAATACTCCACATAATAATCCAAAATAACATTTACTATTTAAGAAATGATATCTAAAACAAAACTTAATATCCAATAAGGTATATTTCGAACGATTCAAAATATCTATTGAACTTTTATGAACTTAATGATATTTTCAGCATCCGTTATGCTAAAGCAATAGCAGAGAGAAGTATAACAGCATACATTGTTAAAACAAACTGAGTTTATTTGGTTTATTTGAAATAAGTGTTCGAATTATCTTAAATTGCCTTTCGTTGATTCTTGACCATCAAATAATGTTTATTTTTACTTTACTATTTGTTTTGTTAGAATTTTTGTGTGCTAAAATTATATTTTTGAACTGTGGATGATTAAAAAGTCAAATGAAAGATATGCTATTAGGGATGCACCGATTCCTACACTATGCTTTTAAAAATGACATCCTTTTGCCATAAAGACTTGCACTATATACGAATTTTTTACATTGGTTTTGACCAGTTTTTCATGCTCTATCCGAATCAACCGTCAAAATCCATCCTATGTAAAATAAAACTTTCGGACTCGGTGTGGAATCGGTCAAAAAGTGAAAATATAAAGACTTTGTCGACCGATTCCAATCGATTCCAACTGAATTACAGATTTTATCTTTCGCATTAGAAGATTACTGGGGATCGATTTGAAAAGAGCGTTCAAAACTGAGCAGAAATAATATGAAAAATCTATCAGAGTATCTCAAGTGTGGATGCTGAGCAAATATTTTTGCAACCAGAGAAAAACCAATTCCAACCGATTCCTAGAATTTCTTAGAAACTTTTTAAATACTGAAAAAACTTGGAGTTATGAGATTCTGATCGATTTCTCGTATTATTTCTGCTCAGTTTTGAACGCTCTTTTCAAATCTATCCCCAGTAATCTTCTAATGCGAAAGATAAAATCTGTAATTCAGTTGGAATCGGTCGACAGAATCTTTATATTTTCACTTCTTGACCAATTCCACACCGAGTCTGAATGGTTTATTTCACATTGGATGGATTTCGACGACTGATTCGGATAGACTTGAAAAACTGGTCAAAACCAATGTAAAAAATTCGTATATAGCGCAAGTTTTTTATGGCAAAAGAATGGCATTTTTAAAAGCATAGTGTAGGAATCGGTGCATCCGTATATGCTATACCTTTCACCTCAAATCAAAAGTATCATTAGCATCCAGAAAAAAAGACAAAATGATCAGTTTTAGTTTAAACACATACCATTCTTGTATAGCATCAATATAACTACTATTATTTATATAGATTGTTGATTTTAAAATTTTTTGTGAAAATTGCGTCACACAATATAAAATTCAGACACTTGTATTAGGTTCACCTCATGTGGTACATTTGCACGAATATCACATCAATACGATGTAGTCGTCAAAAACAAAATGATTAATGGAAAGTATTAGGTATATAATGGAATGTAATCGGATTAGTGTAAATAAGAAAGGATATGCTACATACACTATTGTATGTAGCGTGTGAATGTAGCTTATCTTAACCTAACGATACGAACATAGCTAATTTCTATTCGCTATACATTAGTGTGTACATAGAGGATCTTAGATTTTTGAGCGCGTTAAGATATTCATTTTT
The DNA here is from genome assembly GCA_900239745.1 of Rotaria magnacalcarata. NCBI lineage: Eukaryota > Metazoa > Rotifera > Eurotatoria > Philodinida > Philodinidae > Rotaria > Rotaria magnacalcarata. Next base: position 25,542 of record OENM01000939.1, read on the forward strand.
GGTCGTAATAATCATGCAAGAAAACTAACAGTCTCATATAATATATATTTCGTAGTTCAATCATTCTAATTGATAATCATATTTTTTTATGTAGATGGCAGTAAAGTGCCAAATAAGATGAGTATCATCACTCTAAATATTACGCAATACAGTAGATATATTACTGTTAGAATAAATCTTCAGTAAATTGATATTTATTACATGAAAGTACAATGCACTTAGCAAGATTTACTTAAGTAAAAATGTACTTAGTGTCGATACTCAGTACACGTCTACTTGAGTATATCGTACTTAAGCAAAAGTCCCAAGTACCATTTTCAAGTACCAAATATTTGTACTTATACGCGCTGTACTTGTACTTGTACTTGTACTTGTTCAATCACTGATTTGGAAGAAACAAGAGAAGCTTGAAAGAGCACACGCTGAAGCATTTTCAGAACAAAATCGATCGGGATGGCTTAAAACACTTACAGACGTGCTGATCAAGCACAATCTTCTTGATAAATCCAACCAGATATTTAATGCAGATGAGTCTGGATTTTCAGACAGGACTAAAGGTAATTAGTTCAAACTTTATCGACTTCTCATATGTATTATTTGCATTGTTAGGTCAATGGGTAATAGTTAATTCCAGTTGCCGACACGCTTTCGAGTTCAACTGGGGAACTGGAAAAGATTATCTCACGGCTCTTATCTGTATCGCCGCTAGGGGCAAGTATTACCACCATTGCTGATATATGCAGGTAAACATCTGATAAACACTTGGTGTAGATGTGGTTTAGAATGAACCCATTAAGGGGTCACAAAGAAAGTAAGCATTATTTGAAGATATGATTCGTAGGCTACGTATCTGTTTCAGTGGTGGATCAATACATATATGTATGAATATTGGCTGGATAACTTATTCATTTCTTCAACATCTCATCTAAATCGTCCAATTTTGTTAATTATCGATGACCATGCTTCACATATTAGTTTAAAAATCGTCAACCTTCTGAAGGCCAATCAAATTATATGTTTAATGTTACCAAGTCATTCGACGCACGCTCTTTAACCTCTGGATGTTGTTGTTTTAAGCTCCGTCAAACATCACTAGTCCAAATTAGTCGAAAATCACCTGAGCGAAGAAAATCAATAGAAATAGTGATTTTACCCGACTAATTAAGAAGTTAGTCATTGAGAAAGCTGCTTACTCACCCACAAAAATAGTTTCCTCGTTCGCACGTACTTGTAAGCAAATTTTAATACATAGCACTTGGTTGAAATACTTAAATATATTTTTCGGCGTTTGACAGTTTGATAAAAATGCTATGTGCCACAAGATTGCTAATAATACTAACATATATCCGACGACTCAATCCTCAAGTATACATCATGTTCCAACAAATATCCTTCAGCCTCGCCTCATGTGTATTACACCTTCAATTTAACCAATCTCAACAACAATATTCTGCTCTTCTACTTCGTCATCATCTTCGCCAACTGTATTTACTAATAAATCTATTGATACATCAACTAACATCGATCAATTGTCATGATCTTCATCTTCTTTATTGAATCTGTTCGATCCTGGTAATCTTTTACAGATCATGAATTTCTAATAAAGATTATCTTCTACATTTAGTTTCTACTTCTACCCATACAAGTTCTCAATTAACGGGTGGCCCATAATAAATGACCCTCTCAGTATTTTGACTATAACCTTTTCTCTTTACGATCCTTAGAGCTGATTGTTTTCGCAAAAGATGCGCCATCAAATTCTCTACAATACCTTAAACAAACCTATGCCTGTGAAAAGTTACGGAGAAAAATTAAACTAAGAATCCCAAAGACCTATAAAGTAGCCAACCAAAGCTATTTTGATTCGCAAATTTTCGATTAGTTTAAACAACTCTAAAGACGACAAAATAAAAGTAAAGATGCTTTTGAGTACTTGGAAGTGCGCTCTTTCTCGACATACGATTCACAGGTCTTTGGAAATTAAAGTGAGCATTGATAAATCTAACATACCAAAATCACATCAGATTAGTCAAGGTCTACTAGTTTTTGTCAACTGTCCATTTGCGGAGAAAACTTAAAAGTAAGACTAGGGTCAAATTCCGCCGCTGAATCTAGTACAGGAGTAAGTTTTTTATCAAAATAAAAAAGCCGAGCTTAAAAAGATGCTATTTTGGCTTCGTTATGCGACTTTTTCCAGAAGCTCCGAAAACGACGGATTCAAATAGATGAATTTTGATAAGTCTCAAAGACAGGAAGATCGATGTGACCATCCACGGCTGATTTAGTATTTGCTCACTAATAACACTGATTGATAGAGCTTTTAAAGAGCTACAAAATGCATACATTTTTCTTTTCTTATATTCTTCAGTTTATAATGGAAATAGTTGAAGAAGGCGGCAGTTCTGCTTGAAAGTCGGGTATTTTATACGAGTCTGGTATTCTTCGCTTAATTTTTCTCGTTAACTTTTTACAGAAATAGGTTTTATTAAAGTTTTATAGAGAACTTGACGGCGCATTTTTTGCAAAAACAATCAGCTCTAAGGATCGAAAAGAGAAAAAGTTATAGTCAAAATACTGAGAGGGTCATTTATTATGGGCCACCCGTTATATTCACTTGATCGAACGCTTAATATTCGATTCCAGAAAAGAAAACGTTCCACACATCATGAAACATTTCGCAAATCACTTCGAGCTTCAGTCACAGAGAGTGAGTAATTAATTGACAAGACGAAAATCTTGTCTTTTCATTAACAGATAGCCACTGAATTCAGCTACATTTTTTGTGTAGACTGTTCAGTGAAATTTTGTAGTTTATCAGCGCCAATGTTTTTATTTCTGATGGTGAACAACTTTACATGTATTTTCTATTACATGATGAAAGTAGGAAAGAGGAATAGCTGGTCTGATGGGATTCAGTTACACTACTTAATTGCAACACACGAAAAAGTTGATTGTTACGAGAAAATATATATATATAAGATACATTTATTCGTGATAAGAAACATATCAATCGATAGAGCTTGATCTGATGAATCAAATGATGTGAATTTCATTCGGAAAATGATGATATTTTGACTGAAAACATGTTTTTTATGGCAATCCTATGCACTTTGACTGGAATGATGTAATTAAGACATGGACAGAATGGGACAAAAATGAAAGTAGGCGTTTGTTTCTTTGTTGGCGCTCACTGAAAACGAATCGCATCTTCATGAAAACCATACAATTCGATAGAAAAAATATTTTGTCTATTCCGAAATCTAAAAATCAGCTCAAATGAACTTCAGGAAGCGGAGATATTCGAGATTTTTAACCAGATTTCAATATCGTGATGGAATTAGGAACAACCACTCTAATTAGTGTCTTTCAGGGTATTCTGAAAGACAGATTCTTCTCCGACGAAAAGTCAACTAACAGCTATAAAAATTCTCAATAAAGAGACATGATGTTGCAAACACTGGATTTTTCTACAGTATAGGATCGAATGATTTTTAGAGACGAAACTCAATCATTTCTGAGAGAAAATTATTTACCGAAAATGATGTCCAGATATCTTCAGTTTCAGTATTAAGAGCACGATGAGATGTTTCAGTTGACTTAATGTAAATTATTAGTCGTTTTTCGACAGTGTTTGTACAAAGAGTCCTGCTCATGTCTAACATCTAGTTGCTACAGTGGGCGTTTCGTTTGAAGATTCAGACTATTTCTGGAGATAAAAAATTGACACGTATTGTAGGATTATCTTCAAATGTTCAACATACTTGTTTATGCATAGTTTTGATATCTAGAGAATCTAATAGAATTTTCTGTGTAGAATTGTACAGTGTACGTCACGAAAGCACTAAATATGAACACGAGTGTAATTTATCTCCGTGTATACAATTGTTTACGACTGTACTTGTTCGACTTGGAATTGTACAGATCTGTCATTTGATTTAGCACATTATTCAATCTTCCATCAGTTGGTGAGAAATACAATCGTCATTGATATTATATTCAATATTTTACTCATTTAATAAAGTTAACAAATCACAAACTTTTCGACCACTATTTGTGATCATTATAAATTAGAAAATCATTCTCTTGAATATTTTAGATTTTGTTGTATGATATCGAGTATGATAATATTGCCTGTTGATGGATTATGTGTGCGTTTATAGCATCGATATTTTTTGTCGATTGATGTTTTTGTTGCATCAATTTATGGTCTTCATTCACCGAAGTCGAACGAGTACGGTCGTGTAAGATTCTTGTACGAGGAGTCTCCGTATTTGGCCGTATGTCTTCGCAGTCGATACAGTGATATTCGATCGTAATACCGAGTCATGTATTACGTGCAAATACGATCATATACAGAAACAAGTGGAACGTATACGGCCGTTTACGATTGCATATGAACTCAGTAAAACTCGATCTGTTTTGTTATAAGCAGGAGCCGCGGGAGCGGGGGAGGTTGTGGAGGAGTGTAAACTCCGCAATAATTGAAAATTTTCATTTTTTTT
>OENM01000939.1:30049-50846 GCA_900239745.1 Rotaria magnacalcarata
CCCACCCCCGCCGCCCGATCTTAGGTCCTTCGCGCGGTCCCTGATTACAAGTCGATACTGATGTTAACCATTCACTAAACGATCAACACATCACTTTAATAATCTAATTTTAAGTGTGCATGCACCTAAGACTAAGAACATCGAGTGCACTTATTTTCGGTCTGAGTCATTCCTATGATTTAGTCAGAAATAAATAATGATGGCGAATATCATTTAATAACAACAAGAGGTCGATTGTGAATACAATTAAAATTTGAAATTAATCGATACACATGAATGATTAAAACGGTTTTTTTAAGTAAAAATCAATCTTTTGTGAAATTTACATATATTTTCGAAGAAAAATGGTGAGGGTGAGATTTTTGGTGACTTCCCGCTCACCCCCTCCGTTACAGACATAAGATCCGAGTCATTTGCAAATTTTCAGGCTTATGCAATGGTAGTGCGTTTCTAATTACACGAGAAGAGAGAGAAAACATTTCTCTATAAGATGCACGAATATTTTAGCGCAAGAGAAAATGATGGAACGATTTATATTACTCTGACCTAGTCTAAAAGGTTTTTTTCAAGCTCGACGAAGGGCGCTAATCTACAGTCTTTCACAAAGGTAGCCATCGTCCACCAAAATGGTACTATTTTGCTTATTGTTTTGAGATGGAAGCGTTTACTCGGCATAGTTCATTGCAACCGCCAATAGTTTTTTCGTTCTAAAATTGTTAACATACTATAATGGAGTTCACTGCTACATTTCATTTTCTCTAAGAATATATTTTGAAAAGCAAGTGCTAGTTTTCCTGAGCATGAATCTTTATTTTGTTGACGAATTTTATCTGTGTAATATTTTAAGAAATAGTAGCACTTCATGGCGAGAAATTGCTTTTGTTGATGACTTGATTCTTTAGAAATAGAAAAATTACAATAAACTTCGTTATAATGCAGTATTATTTCTTCAAGAAATGGAAGAAATCGATAGCAAACAAGCATTAAAACTCCTCAAAACATAATTGATTAAATTTTTATTTTCAATGAGAAATCAAAATTCTTAAGAATAGTATCAATTCTATTCTATTCTGTTTGACCTTACATTTTAGAAAAGAAAATCATTTATTCATCGATCGATCGACAAAAATGACTCTTCTATCACTTGAGGATAGACTTGCCATTGATGAACTTATAATCGATATGATGCGTACACAAATGAATGAAAGGCGAGAAGAATCTTGTTTACCACAATGTCATTCTATCCTATACCATTGTAGTTTTTTTTATAACTTGATCAAACGACAACGAAGAAAGAACATGCACGAAATCTATCATCAGTCAAATTTCTCAATGTAACTATTTTTCAGACTTCACACAACATGCAATATTCTTACTGTTTAATGAATGAACTAGTGAGACATTCTTGTGCCTATTACTTTTTATTTTTATTTTTTTCTTTAATAAACTAATAACACATTTTCATTCTAATTATAAATAGAAATGAATAATAAAAAATAACACAAATATGTGCCAATGTATAGTTGTTTTAGGTAATGTTGCTATCGAGCGTAGATTGTGTATTTGAAGATTTTTATATAACGATGAAGTTAAACAATACATCGGGGTTTCGCTAGTAAGAATTGATTTAACTCTGTTAAGTGTAGTTTGATGGCACATACGTATTGAATCGTTATCATTGTAAAGGCATGAACGTAGAATTAGAAAAGATTTACAAACATTATCTTGTTGTTGAACAATCGATTGATGATATCGTTGACGAAAAAAACAAGTTAATACATAATTTTCACAAAAATAATCATCAATAGATTTGACAATAGTCAATGCTTGATGATCGAATTTCGATGACGATATTAATTGAGAGAATAACATGAGAACAAATAAAATAGCTGTGATCGACGACCAGAAAGGTACTAATATAAGTAAATGAAATCGTAAATAAACCATTATGCAAATGACTGAACTAAACAAATGAAATAGATTTCATGGAGTAGTTTTTTTTTCTTCTTCAATTACAAAATTATATACTGACATAGGAGAGGCGACCAAGTATAAAATTTCACTTTTTACTACTTACATTTTCTTTTTGTTGCTTGTCTGTGTAATTTATTAAGTGATGTGTACGCTAACATCTGTTCACTATTGTTCGCTTATCTATTAAACATTAAAAAAAAAAGGTGATGAATAGTCCACAGGTAGAAGTACAGTAGAACCATTGAGCTGACCTACTGAAACGTAGAATAATAGGAGAGGAAGAAATCTCGGATTTTTATTACCTTTCTATATAATAAGAGTAGGAAAAAAATCTATTACAGGCAGATCATATAGAAATAAAAAAAGAAGTGAGAAGAGAGAAAGAGAGAAAAAGAACGAGAATCTCATTCTGTTAACATTACCATCATACAATAGTGACGGATAAGTGTCAAATTGATGAATGAATTAACCGATTTTCTTTATGAAAACGTATAATAGCTAGTCATCAGTTCTAATTTCCTGTTTCCGGTAAGACAAGAAGGTCTTCTAACTTAAAATATATGAAAAGAATATGAATTAATAAACATACTTTAAGCTTGAAGTTATAAGTACACCTACTTTTGAAACCATATTTTTCTACTAATTAAGTACTATCGTGCGTACAAAAGTAATAATGTCTTTCTCTTCGATTGAATGAGAAGAGTGTAAGTTTGTCAAAATTAATCCGATTCTTTTTTTTTCGTCTATTGCGTGTTATTTAAGAGCCCATTTTATTTATCATTTTATGCACACATAATAGTAGAAAGACGATTCCCGTATAATACATTACTCATAGAAGCAAATTACACAAAAACAAAAAACTTCTCTACATGCATGTTCGATTGTTTATTCGTCGATTTTAATAAATACTTTGGGTTTTGAAAAGATTTTAATTGCTTCATCTAATGCTACAAGTTGCTTTTCGATGTCTTCTTTGGTTCGTCGAAGTCTTACAGAATCATTGCGAATTGGTAGATGGCCGAGTTTATTTTCAAGTTCAGTTCGATCTAATTAAGAAAATAAACAAAGCGATATGCACAACTTTGAGTCGACTTACTCGCTTGAAGTTTTGTTAAAGTAGATTTTTGCTCCTCATTATCAACTTTAACATGGCCAGGAGGACATTCAGGATCAGGTGCACTAGCACGTACTTTCTGACGATCTTGATCTCGCTTTTCTTTGATTTTTTCAATACTATTGAAGATATTTCTTTTGAGATAAAAGAAAAATATTTAATTAAATGCAATACTTACTAATCTGGTACACGTCCTTTATTTTTTTCTTGATAAGCTTTCAATTTTTTTTCAGTTTTTTCTCGCGCATTTTGAGTCGCTTCTGTTGATACTGATTTACGTACTTTTGGAATAGTTTTAACATTTTGTAAATTTATTTTTACATAATCAGGTTTTGATTTATTATCGGCAGCTTGTGTGGTTTCCTATACGAACACAATTTTAAATGTCGAATCAGATGCACAGAACCAATAGAAAAGGTAGACAAGATCTTCCTCGGATCCATGTTTTTTTTTGTGACACAAGGCTCGAAAAACTTATTAAACAACTCTGTCTCTACTTCAAATAAATTATCAATCATACCAGATTAACCGATGAGCCAACAGAAGCTCGACGCACATCACAAGCTGATTGAGATCGTAGATTTTCTGGTCCAGTACGTCCATGTGCACGAAGAAAATTACCTTGAACTGATTGTGGTCGAGATGCTGATCGTTGAGAATCCTACAATAATAACGTTCCTCATCGAATCAATTCACATCTATATTACTGACTACTTTAAGTTTTTGTTTAACTTTCGATTCTACATTGTCGTATTCTTTCGAACGCCAAAGTGGTTTCATAGCTGTTTTCTTGGCGTCCTCTTTAGTCGCTTGGCGTTTCTGTGTTTCTTTCATAATACGTCGAATCCGTTTTAAATTTTCATTCGCATGATTTCTCGGTGGTTCTAAAACAATATATTATTCTGTGTTTTTAGTAAAATTTACGTTCTCAACCTACTTCCTGTTTTACTATTTGTATCCAAACTGCTTGAACATCGAATGTCAAGACGAAATGGAGCGCCAGTATTAGCAATGGCTCGCTTATAAATTGCTTTCGCATGTGAACCACGAATACGTGCGTTACTACTAGTAACGCATCTATCGCAAGTGTAAGAAAGAAAAATTTGATTAGACATCATTGAAGATTTTAAAAGATTGATACCTCCGTGATAGATGATCATCTCCATAGCCAGGATCTGGCGGAAATGGAGTTCGTAGACGAGATGGACCTGAAAGTCAACCATGATTGAATTCTAATTATATAAAATAGCATGGTACTTACCCTCTAAATTCTGTGTACGAGTATCGAAATTCTGGTGTGATCGCGAATCAAAACTATTTGTTAGAGATGGACCAAACTGAGCTGACCATTGCAATGGGTTTTGAGATTGATGCATTACGTACGAGAAATGATCGATCTGATTACGTTAACTTGTACACTGATCGCCATTATCGAGATCATTACTATGAGTTTAAATCTATATTGTATTTTAAATAATTTCTTGAATACAAATTACTCAAATAAAAATTAATTCTTGATAAATTTCTTTTTTTGTTCAGGTAATCGCTCTCTCTATGTCAGATTTAGTCGTGTATAGATGTCAGTGTACTGATTTTTATTTTTCTATTGCTTAGAATTCGATCGAATGAGAAAAAATAGAACGTTAACTAACTTTCTTTTCTCTTCTAATAGCGTATACAACCAATCAATCGAACATATGCCAACGACAAAAAAGAGAACTACATTATTAGAATAGAAATTCTATAAATTATGAATGCTAATACACTTCGTTCACCTGAGTGCAGCGTATGTTTACAACCATATGTTAACCCAGTTAAATTGCCTTGTGGCCATTCTTTTTGTTTTCTCTGTGTCAAAGGCGTGGCTAATATGAGCCATAATTGTGCTTTATGCCGGTATGATGTTGAATAGAATATTTTTTCTTATTCAAATTTTCTTGTTTTACTACTTAGAAATCCATTTCCACGTGAATTAATCGACAAACCGAAGGTATTAGCATTAGAATTGCGAGATGATGAATCAATAACATCAACAACTACCACACTCCGGAATGTATGGTAAGATAATCGAACCATTCATTTTTTTTTGTCGAGAGTTTTCATCTATTTAACAATACATTTTCCAAAAAATAAAACACCAGCAGAACCCAGGTCGAGCAATCCGACAGTAAGCACCTATCGGGACCCATCCGATCCGACTGGAATCCAATACAATTTTATCGGATCCTGTCAGATCTTACAGAATTATCGTTGGATTCCGGGTCCAGGAATCTCATAGAATTGTATCGGATTGTAAGATATTTCCAGGTTCCTATCGGATCAGTCGACCTGTGAATCGGTGAATACATATATTGAGTGTCGTTCTCGTAGTAGAACAATAGGTTGCATATTTTACTCAATGTTGTATTCTCTATTTTTTATAAGCAATATTTCTGTGAATATTTATGAGGCAATATTATACCAGTATATGAATTTTCAAACAGTAGCTTATGAGGTGACTACTCTATATGCAACTGGATGATTGAATCTTTGAAATTTTTTTCTAAAGAGAAATCTACGAATAACCCATGGAAAGCATTCTATATCAACAAGGAAAAGAATACTTTCCTAGTTTGGCTTTAAAGACAGATGTGAGGAAATATTTTTAGTCTCAATCAAACTTTGTTGGGAATTCAAGAGAAGTAACAGTTGACGCCATTCTCTTGTTGAGCTTTGCAAATAATTAGTTTCTTTGATAGACAAAACATGCAAAACTTTTCTTGATTTTATCAGGTACTATGAAGGTCGTAATGGATGGTGGATGTACGATCAAAGAACAAATGATGAAATTGATCACTTATTTCGACGTGGTGATCGACGTGCAGAAATACTCATTGTGGGTCATTTATATGTTATTGATTTTGAAAATATGACTCAATATCGTTTAAATGACACACAACGTCGACGACGAATTAAATATGATCTTATGTCTGCGCCCAAAAAGGGTGTTGCAGGATTAAAACTTGATCGACAAAGGTTAACTTTTCTTTTATACTATCTAAAAAAAATTCATAACAAAGATTCTATTATTTCTAGAAGTGCTCCACACAATTCAGCAGCAATCGATGCACCTGTTGTGCCATCTTTAGCTTCATCCGTTCCATCGATTATTGCAAATTCTTCTCCTACGAATCATCCTGTTGTAACTCGATCTCGATCGGATGCCGACGGTGAGGAACCGACATTATCTCCTCCTGTTGTTCCACCTGTACCTTCTCCGCCAGTCGATTCTAATCGAGTAGCAATACGATTACCAGCCGATGGTCTTGGTAATTCAAATACAACAATAACTTGGCGACCAAGTAATACTAATGATGACCCACATCGTCTAGCATCATGGAGCAGTAATGACGATGATGATGATAATGATGAAATTCCGCCATCATCTCGACTCCGACCCGTAATTATCGGAGGTGAAGATAATGCGCAATCTCATCGCTCAGATGATGAAGATACATTATTAACGGATCTTTCATTAAATGCAAATAATTAATTGTTTCACATTGAAAATAATGCAATCAATCGTTCAATAAGAACAAACGATTTTTCTTTTATTTTTAGATTTAATGCGATAAGAAAGGCTAATTGGGGATTTTTCTTTGTTATTTTTATTGTCTATAGTTCATTTATAAAAGACAAAGAAACAAGACCTAGAATGATAATGTCATGAAAAGACAAAAAAGGAAATGATGTCAAGGGAACATTGCTTCGCTTATTTTTATTATTCGTCTATCTTTATTTTGTTTTGAATAGAATTTATTCGTGAGTTTCTAGGCGGACTACATTATTTTCTTTAGTGAAAACATCAGGTGAATGAAAAAATGTTTTTCTTTGTTGTCGAAAATGGAATTACACCCTAAAATATTTGATCATTCAGTCATTTGAATATAATTTAACATAAGAGAATTCCTTTTTTTTTCTTTTTCTTATAAAAATTGACGAGAGAACAAAACAATTTTTGTTTTTGCATATGAAAGAACATAATATAGTGTAGAAAATATGCCATCATCATTCAGTTGTTTTTTTCTTCTTTCGAGAGTCTGCAACATTTGTTTTTTCGTTCTTCTAGATTTTTCTTTATGTCCGATAATTATGAATGACATTGAACAGATAAATCAACAGATCCATATTATTACCAATCCGTTATCTTTGACCAAGCAACATCGGTAAGGACACCTTCAAGATGGTTAAAAACTTTTTTGTTCTTGAAAACTGATGCGTCCGACAAGAAGATGATATAGTAAAAAAAGAGAATTTCTAGGAAACAAACTTCTTTTATTAATTAACAGTATATACGATGAGTAATTCTAGCTAGTGTAGTGTCTAAAGCTTCACCGCGAGTGTTCGCTTTTTTTTAAAGAAAAATCAGTTCGACAAGATTATATAAGATAGATGTCACATTTCTTTCGATAAAGTCTGATTTGAATAGTTCCGGCTTCATTTTTATTTCAATTGGATGTTGAAACTGTAATCTTTCCTATAGACAAGAGGTATTTGTCTGTGTGCCATTGATGTTGTCATTTTGATTCATCCATTGATTCACGTAGCATCTATTCGTCATCATGAATATTCCTATTATTCGTTGTAACAGCTGCATAGTTTTTTTATTCGTACATCGACTACATTAATCACTTCAGAAGGGACAAAAAATTCAAGGGTAGAGAAGAAAGAGAAAAAAATTCACCTTAATTTAAATACGAGCCGTAGTACAAAATAAAAGCAACAGAAATGTGTCGTCTAAAGTTGTTGATAAAGGGGAACTAATTACCTATGACCTTGAATCATTTTCTAAAAGGCATATTTATCTGCGGGTATGTAAATCAAAAAAGTATTTTTTTTTCATTCTCGCAAGACTCCTTACTCTACTCGTAAGTACCGTTAAACATTCAGAACAATTTTATTCAAATAGTTTCTTATGATGAAAAAACATAACCCGGTTGTCAGAACAATTCCGTGCGAAATTTAAATGTAGCTGCTGTTGTTAATGGTATCTTGATTGTTTTATTCTATCTATTTTGGGACACATGTCTTCACGGTCTTCTCTCGGACTGAAATAAGGAAGGAATCCACACATATTGCAGCCAGGCACTACCCGATAAGCTGCCTATTATCTTATAAAAGGTTTCATGTAAGATTTGATTCCTTTGAATTAATATTCTTTTCATAGACGTTGTGTAACATAGGTTAATAATTACAGACAACTAGATTAGTTTTAGACTTTCTGGCAGAGAACGCTACAGGGTGTGTTCTTCTGCAGAAAATCGAAGTTACCTAATTTATAATGACCGAAAAGTATTCTAGTCTCGTAGAAACACTAGTCACGATTATCAATTATTATAAATGAGAGTAGAAGAAGTACGTCTTATACTAATGATTAGTACGTTTGAGAAAAGATAATTCCGCTCAGCAAGATTGACAGATGAACAGCTTTACAACGAGGTTGAGTTTATTACATCGTGGATTTATTCACTCATAGGAGAAATTGAGTGCTGATTTTCGTGCTTGATACTTTTGTTTATATTCTGAATTGTGTTTATCGTTTATTTCGTAGCTATCGGACAACAAATAGTTCAATCAGATGAGCATGTTTGAATTTGCTTTCTCATATTTTCTACTTTTTAACAATCGAACATAAACTTTTCAAGATGATCAAAATAGAGAACAATATTTACGATGTAAAATTTTTGCAACACTTGGCCAATCAAGATAGTTTGAAGTGCAGCTAAGGACCCTTATCGCAGCAGAATGAGAGTAAACAATCGAAGTGTTAACTATTTCATTGTAGCAAATGATAGATCCAGATGAGAACAACATAGATAGACATTGCTGGATGTTGTTTTTCTTCTCATACTCAAAGACCTTCAGTTTGTAAAACACCTCTAACTACTTTTGGAGAAATTCTAACAAATAGTTCGAAAAGAAGGACATCTATCGTTTTGACTAATAAAAAAAGGGAAAGTTCAAAACTTAGCTAAGTGTAAAATCTATATGACATACGACATCCGCTGATTCTAGTAAAAATCAAGATTGCTACTTGAAAGAAATCAGCACTTATTTGACGCCTTACAGTAATACAGTATATGTCTATGCCAAAATTTTCAGCATTTGTTCTCGCTTAAAATCATTGACGATACTTTTATTTAGACGATCACAACGGCAACGAGTGAGTCCAGAACCGCAATCAATTAAAACTGTCAAACAATTATCACCTCTTGATCTCTCCAATTCTCTACAATCATTGGGCATGACAGATACCAAAATCAATCATATACTTGCAACAATTTCACCGTCGAACACCATTGACACAAATCCTTTAGCTGACCGAGTCAAAATGACAAACAATCATTTTCACAGACATAATTCTGTTGATCAACAAAATCTTAATCTATCAGATAGCGTAAATAAAAAATAAGCTCTTTATAAATATTTCAAAATCTTCTCTTCGCTTTTGTTTTAGTTAAATAATCTGGATGATGACGATTTATTAAATAATTCAGCTCCGTCAAGTTCATCGCTTAAACACAATTCCTTGTCATCATCCGATCTCGATCCGTATGAACGAAAGAAGCAAGCTGTCTTAGCCAAAGCCGAAGGCAAACTAGATAAAGCTCAACATCTCTATCAATTAGCACAGCAAAGTGTGGAGCAAAGTATTTCGGAATTTCTTCGTGCTACGACTATGCCCGGCATTATTAATGAATCAAATTCATCGAAAACAATAGTTGCAACGTTTGAAAAACGCATTCGTACATTACAAGAAACGAAAAAGAAATTAGAGAAGAAAATAACTAAATACCAATCAGATATAACTCGTATACAATCCGGAGATATTCCACATCATTATAGATCATCGAAAGATATAATAAATAATATTAAAAACAAAGTTGCAAATGGAAATTATAAAAATCGTTCATCAAATATTATGTCAACACCTATTCTACATGAACAAACAATAACGTCAAACCATCAGGAACCAGATAATTATAATGCGCAATCGAGTACTCTATCGACATCGATGAATCATAATACGGAAACTATGAATAATAACCCGAACTTGTTATCTTATTCACAAAATAATAATACGTTTGAGGCTATGCGTTCATCACCATCAAGTTCAACGTCGAATGAAATTGGAAATTCACAATTCTATATTGATTCGAATTGTAAGTAGAAAATATATCATCCGATTATACAGCCGGAACAAATCAGATATTAATGTTTACTAAAGTTCTTTTTTTTAAATATGTACTCGGAAATTCCTTGATAATTTTTAATTGAGAAAATTCAATCGCCTTTTATAGTAACAAAAAAAAATAGTAAAACAACTTCTGTGTTTAAGACGATGTTGTTTATGATGGTGATAAATCAAGCCGAAGAAATGAGCTTATCATTCCAGGTGAGTATGTAGCGAAAGATCATCGGCACTATAGTTGAATCGATATCGTGTTTTGAATAGCTGAAATGCGTTTTTCGACTATTCTCAATAGTGCATTTGGCTTCATTTTTTTTTCAGGCAGATCAGTACATGTTAGTGTTTTGAGACCTACTAAATATGTACAACAGACTTTGGTATCAGTTAGAGTGACTAGCGTGTTCTCTATATGTATTTGAAATGTAAGAATAAGAAAAATCATTTCAGTGACAATTATTGCTAGAAAATTTTCTTTTGATGTCTTTTGTCGATTAGTATAACAAGACTTAAGAACACATGTTCATACCGAATCAACTCTGTTGATAGGCTCATTACTCAACGTTCTGATAACATGATTCTAGACAATAGAAATTCCTTCGATAGTATATAGATTAATCAAAATGCTTTTCTATTCTAGCTGAAGTACCGGCTATCAACGATGGTGATAAATCACCTGTGACAAAACGACGTTTAACGTAAGTGATAGACGAGAAAATCTTGAAGAAAAATAATATTTTTTCTTGCAGTGAAGATTCCAATATTGAATTCTATGATCAAACATCCGATCATTCCAATGATGACCGATTGGTTTACAATGCACCAATAAGACGAAATACCATTGTAAATAAACGATATTGGTTTTTAGTATTCTAAACTAATTTCGTTTTGTGAAACACGATCTGAAAGGAGCGTTGAAGTATATGGGGTAGAAATTTGGACCCCCCACAGACCATTACAGAGAAATTAACTAACTAGCTAGTTGGCTAATTATTTATTCTTTTGATTTCTCTGTAACGGTATGTGACGCTCTCCAGCGATGTCATACATCATAATACAGACCGTGACAGAGAAACTCTACAGATCATGACCGAAAGATTCCATATATGCTTACAGACAGTGAGCAGAAAAGCTGCAAAGACTCAAACACCGCGGTAGACGGGTTCCAACAAAAGAGTTTCATCGTGTTTCACATTTTAATACCACAGGGGTTGTGCTAACAGTTTTTTTTTTCTTTATTTCATTAGACAACGGCTGAATATCATCAGCTAATAACAAAAATCGATTCTATGCATAAAGTAATCGAACGCTATGATACACGAGTGAATGATATGCAAAAACAAATGGATTCATTAGTGTCAATCAGTGATTCTCAAAATCAACGAAGCGAACGTTTAAATAATGAAATAACAGATTTAACTGATTTGCATCAACTGGAAATGTCATCGTTAAAAACTGATTTAAGAAAACTTGAAGAGAAACTTCTTTATAATTTGAATGAATATTGGGCAGAAATTATCGAACGACTGGACAAACTTGATACAAGAGTTAGTTTTTGTTACTTTTATTGACAAACATAGAAAATCTTATAATATATCGTTTACTTGACCGAGTACACTGAGTATACAAAAAATTCTATCCCATATAATCTCATCTATTACATGTGCAAGCAAAATCTAAAAACACATGTAGACAGGTTCTGACAAAAAATGCAGATCAGTAGAAAAATCCGGTGCAACAGCTTTTAGAATATATGATGTTATACACGATGAAGGCCTTTCTCCTTTATTTTAAATAGAGTATCTCAGTTAAACAACCGATATCGAATTGAACATCACAGGGAATTTGTAAAACAAATATCGATTTTTTGAGAATATATTTTTTTTGTGCAGAAAAATGAAAATATTAAATTTTTCTAGACAACAAAAGTTGAACAAACGCAAGCACATGCTTTTGACACCGAAGAAAATACTCATCGGCTTATAAGTAAATTTGTGAATATTCTATTGACTGTATTCGCTATTATACTTCTGCTACTGTCAACAATAAAAAATCTTCTTCAGTCACGGTAATTATTTTTTGTTACTTGATTATTATTCATTTAAAGTTGATCTCTGATTCTGTTTTAGTGTTCATGCGATAATTCTATTAATTCTTGTATTTACATGGATCGCCTTTCACTATCTACCGGAGAATTATTTCCAGCTAACAGTCTTGAAAAGTATTATTTAAAAAAAAACAATCTTAAAGATTGTTTTCAACCAAATGTTTATTTCTTAGGCTTCACGAATCTCTTCACATGAACATTGTATAAAAATGCTTCGAATGATACACCATGTTTCCTTCTCGTTATGCAATGTATATTTCATTTGTGAAGTGGAAGCTGGCCCAACACTTTATCCATTGTGTGGTAGTTGTAGATCGAATCTCTCATCAAGATTATTTCCACGTTCTACGTTTTTTCTATCGTAGTTTTTATTATACTTTCATTGAATAATGTTCTTTTTTTTAATTTAAACATCTAGTCGGTTGTTTGTTTGTTTGTTTGTTTGTTTTTTTCTTTCTCAAATATTTCTGTAAATTATGCTCAAGAATGCCAAAATAGCTTTGTAATTATTAAATCAAAGCATAATATACGAGTACATAATCTTGCTGTGTCCTTCTCTATTGTTTATACAATGAAAACAAATCATACGTAAATAACATCTGAAAAAAGCAAGATAAAATATTCAGCAGAAACTGAACAAAGAGAAAGACCGACGGGTCAGTATGCATAATATTCGCCTTGACATATTCTGATTATAATACACAGCCCGCTCGTATCCTTCAGAGCATAAGGATGAACTCATAATCGACTGATGCTTTCACTGCGGTTGCTATTATATCGGCTTAGGCAGTCATTAGAGAAAGTGGAAGGACGAGATGATCACGCTCGAAGAACTTTTCTTACCAGATTGGAACTTTGCACTTTGTTAACAAGAGCTCTTTGAAACACATTATTGTCAAAGGCCAGCCAGTTCACCTATTCATCTGCAGCTGACAAGAGTATTTCACCGTGTCACTATTATGAAGGATAAAAAAATAAAAAGCTTGAAGATATCTGTCAACTAGTGTCGAAATCTTGCCTTTTCTGAGATGAAAATAAAAATGTAAAGAATGATTAAATAGCTTATTCAATACAATAATCGCGGTAATTAGCGTACACTGAATATACTTTTTCTCCATCTCAATATTTTTGTTGCGCACGAACGAAGATATGATCGATTTCTTTGGCGAAATCATTATTTTATTTTAATTCCACGCTTTACTCGCAACACATCGTAAAAACTCGATAAATCAAAAGTTCAAAAGGTAAAAGAACATGTCATGTTCAACGAAATATTTGTACCGAATTATAAATTCGCTACAACAAACTCACATTGACGTATGTCATACATACGCGTCGAGTTTCATTTTTTTTTGTACATTTCCTCTAGTCGTTTATCTATTTTATCAATCGATAATTGATTTATTTGGGTGCAATTCATGTATGTATGATAGAAAAAAATCGATCAATATCGCTCGTGTAAAAATAGTTGCGTCTTCACTCGTTTAGTAAAAACGAAAATGTGCTTTAAACTTTAAGAATCTTGTCTTAAATTCGAATAGAATAAAAATGACCTTATTCTCATTGGTGGTTGTACTCTGTTTTATTCATAGTGAGAAGAACATGCGGTATACTTATTACTTGCATGTAGGAATAGTCCTAGATATATCGAAAAGCAAAATGTCGCTACCAGTCGCGTCGTTCAAAAATGTTCTCTTATCATCTATTGGTTACTCAGATGTAATAATAAGAAGAAAAATACAAAGCCACCCAGCTGACTAATATAAGCACAAAAAGGAAAAAAGAAAGAATTTCGCTCCTCGTCAACTATGCATATTAGACAGACAATGTGTGACAATAAAGAAATGTATCGATGTTCAATTTTTTCTTTTTTCTTTTTTCTTTTTTTCGTATTTGATAATAATAATATGTGAACATGTGTCTGTTGATACCAGCATATAGTCAGTCAGTTATGTGATCGATTGTGTAACCGAGCAAAAAAAGAAACCACGCCGATATGTATGAGGTTGAATGTATAATATATAATTTCGTGCTTGTAGATTTTTTATAGTATTACAATGGTATCAAGTTTACTTGCTCGTTGCATTATGTAAGTATCTAACTCGATTTTCTGTCTTGATTTATCGTTTTTATTTAGTGTCACAATTGGTACACTTTATCCTGGATATCGATCATACAAGTCATTAATTAATTCAGATTTACGTGAAGTGGTATGAAAGAAAAAACTGGTTACCTTGGATAAAATATGATTTATTATATTCTAGGTTAATTGCCTTCGATATTGGATTGTATTTTCAATATTTATAGCATGTGAAACCGTTACTGATATTGTTCTATCATGGTAGATAATTATTAATATTAATTTTGTGTTTTTTTTACGATTGATTTTTTCTTTTCTAGGTTTCCATTTTATTATTGGATTAAAATAGCTATTGTATTTTGGATAGTTTCGCCTGCTGGTTCAACATTTTTATACAAACGTTTTATTCAACCACTTCTTAAAGAACGAGAACAAGTATGATTACAGAAATCTTTTGTTTCACGTCGCACTTAATTCTTATACGATGTCATATTTTATCGAAAACTTGAGAACGAAGCCTTATAATTGATCAGTCACTTTTCAAATGAAACCATTCATATCAGGTTGACTTATGATTACGTTTAAAGGCGTTTGAAATTTCAGACGATTGTTGTATTTTATCTCATCTCGTTTTCGACGAAAAATTCCTCTGCTGAGATCAATTCAACACCAGAGTTGTTAATGCTTTGACTTTTGATAAATCCGATCTATGTGCAATGGCTCTTTTTTTTTTCTTTATAATTGTAGGTTAAAATAGAAATGACAACATTTGAAAATAGTATTTTCTCCTTTGTTTACAAAAAATACCATAAGAATGCAGTAAGCTGAAACCTCTGTTGAGGATATTCATAGCTTATGATAGTCGTAAATAATCCCAACTCAAAAGCGATGCATACGTCCAAGGGATTCTATTTCTACGAAAGGAAAGTTCGTCATTGAGTTAATATTAGCGTTGACTGAAATTTATGAAACAAAATCTGAGTGCTGATAAGATAATTTATCAAGATAATATATTTTCCTTTGCAGCAATAGCGATAGTATAAATCCCATGTGCAGTCTTTTATTAATTATCGTTATCTCAAAGTTCAATGCGAATAAAATCATTGTTGATCTGACGCTTCGATATTGAGTAATGTCATTACCGTACGTTGTTGTTCTTCTTTTATAATATAAAATCAGAAAGGAAATATGTTCTCAAAATCACTGAAAACCTTGACAGTGTCTAAATGAGATAACATTATATAAGGTAAGCCATAAAAGTTGTCCAAAAAAAGTCAAGTCTAAAAATGCTTGTGACGTTCGTTTCTCTCTTTTTTTGCATAACATGCTAATCGAGAACGGTGAAGGACAAGGGTGTATTTTTTTTATTACAGGATATTGATCAATTAATCGAACAAACACGACAGAAAGGTTACACGGCATTGTTTGACTTAACTAATAAAGGTTTTCGATATGCATCGAATGTATTCTTGAATACTGCTGTTTTGGTAATTCATGTCTTGTTCGAGTGTTTATTTTGTGTAGATTTTGTTTTGTTTTTCATTAGGGTCAATCATATCTCGGTGAACATTTGAAACGATCATTAAGTACAAGTGATATTAGTAAACGAACAACAAAACCTTCTTCCAATCCACCAGCTACATTAGTCGAAGAAAGTGAAGAAGGTTAATTACAGGAGAAATCTATATATTTCATAAAAACATTTCGCTTTTTTTTCGTAGAAACCGATCCAGAATTTATAAGTCGTGTAAAAGAAGATCGAAAATATTTAGCTAAAACAACGAACCGAAGACCACTTTCACGTAAGTTGATATTTTTCAATGAGATCTTGTTTGAGAAGTGTCCATCGCACACGTTTTTCGCCCCTATATTCAAAGTAATTCTATGTCCCAAATGTAAAAGTTTTCGTACAGCGAAACAATATATTTCCTCCTGTCGATTTGAAGCACATAGTTAGATTGTGTACTTGCGAACTTCGTCACTTATTTGAACTGGAGAAAAATATTAGTCATTCATTAATACATTTTATTATTTACTTAAAGATTATCAAGAAAAGCCTGAAGACTCATCCGATAATCCATTGGATGAATATGAAATGTCGAAAGTCGTGGCTCGAAAAGGACGTTCAGCAAGTAAAAAATCTGCTAATGAAGTACGTCGCGGTTTATTTTAAATTCTTTTTTCATCTCGTTTTCTTTTCTCTTTCTGAAATTAAATAGAACCGCAGGTAAAAACCAAAAAAAAATAATGTTCTTTGCTGTGTCTTCTGTTGCTTTTTGCCTCGTTGAATGTCTTAAATATTGCAAGTGTTTCTTTCGTTTATTTAGAACAATCATACAGGATCAACTCCGAAACGAGCAATGAAACAAGCAAATATAAAAAAATCTACCGCTAAATCAGCAATATCAATTGAGCATGATGCAGATAGTTCCAATGAAACAGATGATGAAGTTGAAAATATTCGTAAAAGAACTTAGAATGTGTGCTTTTTTGTTCGGTCTCTCCGTCTGTAAAATCATCTGCGTCATTTCTTTTCTTTTTTCGCTTGAAAATGATGCATCTATTTTCTAGATGATAATGTACATTTCTCGACAAAATGTTCGGTTCTCAGATAGACAACTAAGTTATCTATATATTCATGCAGATTGATGCTGAAGTTTGACTGTTTGTTTTTTCGTTTCTATTATTTAAAAGTTATTTGTTTCTTTTGAAAAAATCCCACGTTTTATTTATTCATTATTGATATGTAAACAAAACACAAAATGCTCTAGGTGATCTATACGTTGTATGAAATAGTTTTTCACATATGTTCAATATAGATTTAATAAAAAAAAAACGGATGTGCCATGAATAATGGTATTAATTTTATTTTGTGTTGAATAATCCGCTTTTCAGTTATTTGTAGTATATTAACATGAGACGATCAGATCGAAAGTTCATCTCGTTTTAGGGAGTGAAAATAACATTGTGAAACTTTTAGATCAGACGGCCATGTCGACTTTTAGAGAGTGCAAATTTCAGAGTTCCGTTGAGAATACTTCGTGAAATCACGGATCAAGTAATTGAGAGTTTTTGTTGTTAAGTGACGGTAGCGATAAATATCTCTTCGAAGATCCTAGCTGTAATCAATAAAAATTTGTTGCATGCTAAAACTGAAGACATACGCAAGAAGTTGATGGCGATTCGATTCTTCCGAAGGATGTGAATGCTAGATCTAATCTTCCTATGAGTGTATAAGATTTGATTTTATGAAGATATTAAAATAATACTTCAAGAACAGCTTTCTTTTAATAATTGCAAAAACAAAAGTGGAAGTATTATTAACATAAAAAGAATAATACCAATCTGACCATCAATGCTATGATGCTCTAAGGTAGTATTTCTAAATACGAAATGGAATTTCAGAAACCTTCAAGAAAATTCATGCCTGTCCGTTACTCAATTTTTTTGTTAGTAACTGTCTCATAGAATGCAAACAGTTACAGATTCGCAGCTCAAATATTTAAAGTACCATGAATTTTGTTGACTTACATATTTGTAAACTCTCTCTAGGTACATTTGTTTAGAGTTTAAAAAAATGTCTGCGGGCTACAAGTCGAGTAGTAGAGATCATTATTCTGAATATGCATTGTTTTACATTTTGAATCAATTGATAATATGCCGATGTCTTGAACTCATCGTCTGTCTACATGCATATGAATGGAAAGAAAATGTTAGTCAAGCATGCTACGATGAGAAAAAATGATATACTTGTTTTTCTTTTATTTCGAAATTCAAAATGAATGAAATAATATATGTTTTGCAATCGACAATACACTATTTCAATAATCTTATGCTATAATAGGTCAATTCCATAGACACTTTCTACATTAAAACGACTTATATCTCATGAATTGTTAGGAGATATTCAACAAATTAAATTAGTTGATAATCCGAAGACTTTTGTTTCGGGACGAATATGTCAAGATACAAAACAGGACAGTCGAATTAGTCAGCTTTTTATGAAAGAAATAATGAAATAAATTTTTAGCTCTTAAACAAAAAAGATTCATTGAAAACTGAAGTCTATTTTAAGCGTATTTTGAGAGATTATAAAAGTAATCGTTAAATTATGAAACTAAGAACGTAAATCTTGACACCATCTTTTGAACAACAAGAAGAAACAAATGAAGTTCTTAGAAAAAATTTCGGATTATACAATCTGAAAAGAGCAAAAAACAAAAAATACGCATCATCTATTTTTATTTTTGATCTAATAATTAGCTTTATTTTCTAGAACATAAAAATAAATCAAAAACTCCGTCGAATATTAAATTGCTTCCTTTATTAACATTTATATTCTTCACAAGCGTTTCGGCCCTGTAATAAAACTTAAAACAGTAATTATGATCTACAGATAGTCATCAGCGTGAAAGACGAGAAGAACAAATATAACTTAACAAATGGCGGATTGTTATTGGTATCTGTCGATCACATCGTTTTCAATGTTTTGATTTGCCTGTCTTTTGTTCTCAACATCATCCGATGACCTTTATTATTTTTACGAATGGTGATTATAAATCTATCAAACTACTGATACTTATTATGCACAAATAAAAATCTGTTTTCTTTCCGCAATGAAAAATATTCAAAACAACTTCAAAATAATCTTGTTTACAATAATAAAAAACAGTACAAAGATTATCTTGATTTTGATTCGTTTAAGAGCCAGCAACATCAGCAGCGGTGAGCCATAAATAATACGATAAGGCATTTATATTTTATTAGTACAAACGAAGTCAATTGGAAGTTTAAGTACTTGACTTATTTACTGAAATCGAAATTATCGATAACATGTACCCTTAATCATCAATATTATCTCTTTTTGAACACAAAACAAATTCAAGTATATTGTCTATTGTAGTCGCACAATAGTTAACCTCAACAAGTCTCTTTTAGAGGTCATATTCTCTATGATTACATCAGTATTATATCATAATATAAAACAAAAACTTGTTAATCCAAAAATAAGACTTTATTGATTGAAAGAAGCCACTTATATAGATAATCTATCTTGCAGATGAAAATACTCGATGATATTTTCTTTTCTTATAATCGAAATGACATCTGAGCATTCCTTTCTTGTTTTCATGGATCATTGCAATCAAATATCAATCGTATCCGAATATTTCTAAAGATCGTTATAATACACAAAACACAAACAACAACTCGTGAATGCTATTCATCATTGATTTTCTCATTTTTCTTTTTGTCAAGTCATACGAGCTTATCTTTTTTTCCCCCAAAAATGAATGGTCAATCAGCAGGAGCCTAGATATCACACATCTGGCTAACAGCCTTTCTCTTTTTTTCATTTTGTTTTCTTCTAATTGGCATAAATGTATTGATTGACCGATTGAAGATATATACATGCGTATATATGAATGGCATCTATTGTCTTCAAACAGTGAATTTCATTGTTGTAGAATTTTTATTTTTATTTGGTTAAAAAATGATATTATAATAATTGCTTTCTTGTTGATTTTGTTTCAAATTAACATAATGTCGATTGCGAAAGCCCTCGGCATACTTCTATTACATTCCATAAGATATCAATTCAATATGGCCTGTCTTAGAAGTACGTAGTGGGTTGCTTTCTATATAAAGGAAAATTCTTCTTACTTACTCTATTGAACATATATCCACAATGATGAGATATAAACGACTGAATAAGGAATCATAGAATTCTCTTGTATATATATATACCATTGATGATTCCTTTTTGTACTTGTATATATATATATATATATGTATATGTACACTCTATTCTTGTACGTAGATGTAGAAGAATCAGGATAGTAGAGTAATGCTGACTCCAAATTTGGCCAATACCAGAAGAAAAAGAAAAAGAAAAAGAAAACGGCACGCGAATATTCGCATATCTACTGATTGATATATATGTATATACAGAAGCAGGAAGTATTTTCGGCTGAGAAAGAAAAGACAACACCAATAGAATGACGCTTTCTCTCTCTCTCTCTCTGTGCGTTTCTCGATAAGGACGAAAAGAAGATATCAAGAAGAGAAGAAGAAAAAAAGAGAAAAAAATGATGGACAAACAATAATAAGAACTGAACAGGAATAGAAGCATAAATGCATATCGTTTCTAAAATAGGGATAGATGTTGTTTATAGAACATCATAATTACTGTTCATATATGCATATGCCGTTTCTATCTTGACCGACATTGAAAAAAAAGAAAGAAAGAGAATACTTTTGACAGGAGACAACCATCAGATCATCCATCTCTTCCCC
>OENM01000940.1:0-18480 GCA_900239745.1 Rotaria magnacalcarata
TGAAATATTACCCATGCTTTTCTTAGTTATATCATTTCTAAAGTTAAACATATTATGAATCAACAAATTATTTTTGACGATCAAAATACTTTCATCTAATTGGTTCATTGAGACAATATTCATCAAGCATAACTTTTCATATATGTATATATGAATGTCTATGTTATTTTAAAGATACGCGGAGGTAAGATATAAAAAATGAGTATGCATATACTTTACAAAATGATTTATTTTGCTCATTTTTCTCCATGAAAGATATTATTGAACTCATCGATTTACTGGATGAATTACTATTACCCTAATCCACTCTCCCGCAACGACTCCCCGGTGAGTCACCGCAGGATAACGAAATCCCTGGAGAGTCCCTGTCGTGAATCCCCGAGAACTTTTTATTTAGGGGACTCCCCGGGGATTTCTCTGGGGAGGATTAATGAAATATTTTAAAATTAAAAAAAACTTTTTAATTTTTTAAAAATTTAAAAAATTTAGAAGACTTTATTAGTAATTAGATATTTCATCGATTTTGGCCAGATAACTTCCCGGGGAGTCCCCGCAAAAGAACGAAATCCCTTGGGACTCCCTGGGGATGCTTCTAGGGAGAGTTGACTAGGGTTAAGAGTACAGAATTTGTTATTATACTTACGAAAGAAGCAATTGTAATTAATTTCTAAAAAAATGACAAGAAAAATCGTATTCTTACTTCACTCGATGAAGATAAATATAAATTTAGTCATCATCATCAGTAATTGTTTCTTCAAGTCTATTGTGTGATGGAAATAATATATTATGATCAGAATCATTCGTGATAAAAGTTGTTGTTAGTGCATATACCAGTGATGCAACTGGTAACGGCAACCGGCCGGTAAAAATGACTTTTTTCAGTCCGAACTGGTCAATAGTTTTTTCCTTATTTTCTCCGTAATTTTTGACGATTCTCGGTGCAAAAACAAATAAGAGTTTTTTTTTCATGTAAAGCAAGCTCCATTGAGGTTCCCAGTAACGTCTACGCACTACATCCTCATATTTTGTTAGTATGAAGTCCATTTTGAGGGGTCTACATGGGATAAATCTTACCCATAGAAATCAAACTAAACTAAGATTCACTGAGTCGTAAAGCTGAAATATCTCTAACCTGCTTTCTTTGAAGTGGTATGTCGAATCAGTAAGTTTTGCATTCAGATAATAAACCATCATTTCGATGATCATTTGCATAAGCTACACTCATGGAACAGAAAGAGTTTCAGCTTGCTTTAGATATCGACACATTTTTTTTGACCAAGAGCGTCTTTAAAAAAAAGATTGTCAATAATTTCGAAAGCGCACTAGTAACTTTCTATCCACTAGTCCGCATAATATGCCATGTATATAAATGAATATAACTTAGTAATGTGTCTTGTTCGTCAGCTGAATCTTGTGAAGTCACTGCTATGATTCAGTAGAACTTCTGACTTATTCACAACGAGAAAATCGCCTGATGACTCATGCCGGTCGACCGGCCGGTCCGGTTCGGTCAAGAAAAAACCTGACCGGTTGCATCTCTGGCATATACGATGTAACACTAAGTTGAATAATATATTTATAAAACCATAAATTTCTGAATCGATCAAAGGATGTTATAGTTTCTGGATTCAACATAAATTATATTTCTACTTGTAGTTGTGATAAAAGTATTGCAATATTCATTTGATTCTAATAATTTTGATTGACGAAGGTGAAGATTGTTCGACATTTAAATGTGTAATCGATTGTTAATTTTTGTTTAATAAATGAATGTAAAACCGTAGAATAATATTCAAACCAAAAATAAAGAAAATTAACTATAAGAAAGACTTTCTTTGTTTTTATGAATTCATTGTTCCATAATATAATGATGTTAGAAGATACTAAAAACGATAAAAAAATTGCCATTATAATGGATTTCGTTACCATTTGATGTTGTTGAACTGATTGATGAAATAGATCGAGTAGCTACTAGTTGATGTATCATTAAAATTATCAAAAATTTGTTCTTTTCGAGCATCTGAATGTGAAAAATTTCAAAATAAAATAATAATTGTAATTTATTTTATCTCATACCTGAATTCAAATTGTATTTTGAACAGAAACAATCTGACCACTGATTTGCATTCTTGGTTTCTATAAAGAAAAAAACCTGTCAGTCTATTTCTTCATTTAAATAAAACAAAAGAAATATTTTACCCTGCATAGTGTAAACAAGTTCACATACTAAAATAAATAAATAGACCTATCGTTCTTTCATTCCGCACTGGTGCAGATGAAACACAAACGATCAGTTAGTACAGAGTTAGGGATGTACCGAGACCGAGTACTCGGTCTCGGTCTGTCTCGGTCTCGGTCAGTCTCGGTCTCGCCCGTCTCGGTCTCGGTCGTCTCGGCCGAGATGCTCGGTCTCGGTAAGTCTCGGCTTTAGTATAAATACACGTACCAATTTCGTTTACATTCGATCTGCACTTGCTATATAATGTTTAAGAACTTTAATGATGAATTTATTCTTCACATCTGATGAGTTTTTTCGATTAAAGTAGGTTTTATTCGTTTGTTTTTCTTATTTCTCCATGGTCAATTTAGTTACATAATACTCGTTGAATGTTAAATTTAAAATAGTTACGAAGAAAATGATATACTTTGAATTGTCCTTTCAAGCACCACTCTGTGACTGTGACTTCTTTGTACTGAGTAGTCCAACGCTAAGAATTTTCAGTATAACCTTAAAGAAATAATAAGTTCTAGTTTCAGGATTTATTGTCTAGTTGTCTTTACAAAATTTGCCATAAAATGTTGTTTCTAGAAAAAAACTATATAAATCACAGAATAAAAAAAAGTGAAAATACAATACTAATAATAATTATAATAAAATATTTTGCTCAATTTTACATTTACAGAGAAACTTTCATAACAAAAAAGTCATATGAAGAAGCACTATATATCGTGAGTACATATTAAGAAAAAAAAGAAAAGTTTTTCAAAGTTGAATCAATTCTAATTGCCCAGTCTAAATACTTTTGTTAATTTTATCTTTTAAAAACACTAATGTACATAGGTTCTCAGGCGTGAGTCGACTTCTTTCTTTTCGTCCAAGATATGAAGCCACGCTGAATGTTGATTCCGATGGAACTGATGTGCAAGGAACAACAAGGTGTTTTCGAGCCAATAATGACAAAAATTTTAACTTATTACCATGTGTATTCCAAAACCCAAATGGATCGTGATCTTTGGAGTGCTCTATAATGTCAGTATATTCTTGCATCGCCAACGAACGATAAATTGAAAGTTCATTATTTATTGATAAATTCGTAACTTCCTTAGCAGTTTGAGGTTGACGTTTGCCAACAGATGAAAGAAAACCATTAAGTAAATTTGATGTCAATGGCTTTTTAGCAGTTGCTTGTAAATGACGACTACTTAAATCAGAATCGACCACCGATTCTATACGTTCTTTGCCCAAATTTTTGATTTCCCGTTCGAACTTCGTTCGATCTGCACGATCCAATATTCCAAAACCAATCGGATCGAAAAAAGCATGACGCTAAAATTAGAAAGAGAAATAGTGCAAAACTTGTACATATTTTCTGTGTAGATCAATAAAAATAAGCTAGAAAATTGTAAACGTTTTAGTACTAAACTATTATGCGTTATTTTTTCAACAAGACCTATATCATTTTTTTAAAGTTTCAAAACTGCACTTCTTTTTTTGTGACAGTGCTGATGATTACTAAAGGACATATTATATACACGTTTAATCAATAACAATATTCATGAAAGACTAAAAATTAAACAATAACTTATGATCTGTAAATGAATAATTGACAGTATATAATTATTAAACTCGTATTCAACTAATTTCTTTAAAGAATCACTATACGATAATCACTAATGACCTAATATTATATCAGATTATCTAAAACGATCTTAATCAATTAGATGCTTATTAGCAATAACCTCTATATTTTACTAAATAAAGTTACTAGATAGCAAATAAAAAGTAATTCCATGAACGAATTGAGAACCGATATCCGACTCCACCATTGACGAATATTAGATGCTAACCTCTGAAATGATAAACCGTCTATGGAAAGTTTTTTATCTAATTATCAGTCAAATCAAAAGAAAAATTTTAGACAATGCTTTGAAAGTGGCGAACAAAAATTCACAACTCAACTTTTATTATCGTATCCATTTGCTTTCTTTATTGAAATAAGTTAAATATGAGTTGCACTGCAAGCAAAAATAAATTAGATTTTAATGGACAATGAGTTGATGGATATCAGTATTGACAGTTGAATCGCTTTAATCAAAAGTAAATACCAAATGTTAGACTTGTTCTATTCTATTTTAGTCAACCTTGTTAATAAATAAACCTTTCATGCTTTTTAACTAATGCTTCAGACTATTCAGAATGTTTTTTTTTCTCTTTATAAATCATTTGCTTTGAATATAATTCAGAGATAATAATTGAGTGTATTGTATGATTCGCTACTATGCGTCTAGCATTTTGTACAATAAAAATAAAAAGAATGTATGAATTTCATACTAAAATTTTTGTTCGTGCTCATATAAGTCAAATGCATTGAAGATAATGCTAAATAAATAAATAGCTCACCTTTAAAAGGTCGTACTGATCCACATCATTGTCAAAATAATTGATTAGCTGCATAAGTAACAAACGCTTTAGTTGATCGACTTCATAATTACCATCACGTTCTTCTAGATATTCTTTTAAATTGTTAACAGTAAAATAGCCCAGTCCAATTGTAGAATATTGTTTACCACTGACTAGTTTTGTTGCTTCAAAAAATGAATTTAAAACTTCTTGAACACTATCCAGTATAATCCATTCATCTCGATTAAGCTCGTAGCCAGTTAGTCTAAAAAACAATATTATTTTTGAACAGCATCACATAGATGTCCAGATATCACGATTATGATATCACTTTTGTTTTAATAAAATAATATCAAATATTATTTCGAGTATAGGAAATTTGATTATTTATTAAAAAATCAGTATAAGGTATTGACTTATAAGCGCGAACCCGATAAGTATACTGTGGAAAAATATTGGTTTTAAATATAAACTCCATTCATCATTCAACTTAGATATATTATGAATTCTATATTCTATAGGTTCATTCAATTGAAACCATGTTATCAAAAAGAATGTAGAAAGTTCTTTAATGAATCTAAATCTACTGCAGTGAAACTAAAAAAATCTTATTTCAACATAAAAGATAGATTACTTTGTCAGTTGTTTACGTGTAAGATTAAGTTCATATTTTCCAGCATACAATCGACCAATAATTGATTTGTGGGATAAAATTGACGTAACTAAACGATGTGTTGAACTCCAGCGTGATTTACAATCAATCATCAGTGAATTGGTTAATTTATCTTTGCTTTTTTCTTTATTAATGAAATTAGATAAAATCGAGGATTTACTGACTGCTTTCACAAAATCACGACACTTTTGGACAGCTTGACTAATAGTATATTGTTCTATACAAGTAATCGATGTTAGATCTTCAAGAACACCTTCTTCCCAATTGTCATTCACCACATCCGACGTATCACTCGAATCATCAGACATAGCATCATCTTCACCACTTGATAGATCGTCATCATCTATCATATCAGATCCATACCATGTTGTTTGATCAATATCAGTATTATGTGTATCATCAAAACCTTTTAAACAGTTGAAAATAGATGAAGTAAAAACAGAATCACTTATCAATACTGAAAACGTTTTTTTATCACTTACCATTGGAATTATTTGTAGTAATAATTGAACCATCGCCATCTTCAGAACTTTCATTCATTGGTTCGCCTTGATCTTCTTTTTCATTTGTTTGCTGTTTTTTTACCCACAAGCAAAGTGCATTGCATACGATCAGATGTAGTTTATGTCCTAAGCAATGTACTCGCTTGGGTTCAAGTGATTCGAATGACTTTTTAATGTTGGCAGCTCCATCACAAGTTATCGTATGTGTTTTATCATAAACTTGTAATCTTTTCAGTTCTTTTTTGATTGTATACGATATTTGATCTCCTGTATGACGTTCTGGAAAAGCAGTAAACGACAATACTTTATATTGTAGTTTTGAATCAGAATTAATGTAATGTCCTGTTAAACACATATAAGAGTTCATTTTTTTATCTGACCAAAGATCCGTTGTTACACCTAATGTATCAATATGTTTTAATTCAGCTACAAGCAAGCGTGTGTGATTGTTACAAAGTCTTTTCAATTGTCGTTGCACTGTCCGACGTGTTGGTGGTTTGTAGCCTAGAAAAAATATCATGTTGAAAAGATTGTACATCGAAAGTACGTTCATATTAAAAAGGGACAAAAGTCTTTTTCCATACGAAACAACAATGAAAGCTACTGTAAGTCAAATAAAGACCTCAGCATGCTTTTTGTTTCTAATCACGTACACACGAGTACAACAAAAACATACGTTCCGAAAGAAATATTCTTTAGTATGATATCGACTATGTAAAAAAAAATCTTTTTTTATGAAGTAAACTAAATGAAAGTTAGAATTTGTTTTATGCAACAAGAAGTAATCAAATGATTATTTTAATACTTATTCATGAAAGAACAAGTCTCTTAGTCTCCGCCACAAACACTAAAAGCATGAATAAATATTGGAAAAGATAAGAATATGTATGAGTGATCAAGAAATTTATGCTTATGAATAAGGATGAATTTTATGAGTTTTCTTCTAATTCTATTGCAAATTCTGAATACATAACTGATTAAGTTTCGATAACCAATTACCATTATGGTATTGACGTTGTATTAAAATCTTTGAATCTCATTACTCATGTGACCTATTTATTCGCATTAAAATTCGTAGAAGACATTCAGTTTTTATCTGAATTATGGAGAATTCAAACACGACAGTCTATTTAGAATATAGATTTATTCATTTTTATGTAATTTTTACGAATAATAGCTACTAAATTTTATGTTAGATAGTAATACTGAAATAAATTTTATGGAGAAAATTGAGATTAATATCGTTCTAATTATTGCATTACGGAAAACTCTTACTAGAAGAGTTTCTAAGATTTTATTTAGAAAAGTCTCTTTCTCATGATACATTCAATTGGTTTTGTATGAAGCAAATTCGATAGAGAGAGATTTGTTTCGGGTTTTACTTCATCCATTATTTACCTTAGTATTTGCTTACTTTCTGCTTTATAAAGAAATCTACAACGAAGAAGATTCGTTGAAAGTATGGATTGAAAATATATCAAAAGAAATAATTGTGATATTGAACATCTTATCCAAAGGACTTTGCGCTATGCTATTTATACATTACAACAGAATGAATACAGAACTTGCAATAGAACACCGATTATTTTGAAAGAAAATGATGTCAATACATTTACACTCGTAAGTATTGGACAATTTCAAGAAAAAACATATAATTATTTAGTGTGTAAATATTTAATCAAATTATAAAAGCATTCGTGTTCGATTTCGATCTCAGATCAATTTCGATAACTGTGTTGGCATAAATGTTCTCTTCAATCTCATCTGTAAAATCAACCTATTTTTATATTTTAATTAAAGAAATTCTCAAAAAGCTAGCAATGCTTAAATATATTGCGAATATGAGCATATGTTACTGTCAGACAATCTGAATAACTTTCAATATATTCATAGTAATACTGCGGATTCAAGAAGTAATAAAACATCATTATTTACCTGGTACAATTTGTTCAAGTAGTCGAATAATGCCTGGCTTTCTCAAATCACCAAAAGTTCGTCCATCTTCAATGATACATTTATAAACTAATTCATTTAATCGTCGTTTGATATCATTTCCGATTGAACTTGTAGAACTACCATTTCTATGTGATATAAAGCTTGGAATTTTAATGCAACGATATAAATGCCGACGTAAGCCAGTTGTTGAATGATCTTTACATGATATTTCACGATTGCAATTGTTGCATTTCGCTTTACCGTTGTTAAGCTTTGTAGCATATTTCCAAACTTCAGACTTCAATGTATCACCATCACTATCGTCTTGTTTATCATCAGTTGGTTCATCCTGATCCTCTGATTCATCAGTATCTGTTGTAATGGCTGATGTAGTTGTCGGACGTGAAGATGATGAAGACTGGACTGATTGTTGTTCAGTTGTACGTTTAGTAGTTTGTTCATCCAAATTATCTTCGACATGCTGAAGTTCGACTTCGATTTGACTGGTTGTTTTACTTCTTCTTTTAGAATTAGGTTTTAATTTTGTTTTTGAGTGCATAGCAGTAAAAAGTGTGAAAAACAATCTGAATAACGGTAGGGATAGCTTCGTCCTTTTCGTTTCGACTAATACGATGTTAATGAATCGTTACACGACACGAGATGCAATTAGTTATACAGATTCGTTTTTCTTCTCTCTATACCACATTTCTCTTCATTTTTGCCTTTCTTAATTGTATTCATGCCTGCCTAAAATGTGAACGCATGTATGTTCTTCTCCTCGACGGTTCATTCATTAACAATCTTTTTCTCGATCGTCACCATACGACGAGCAAATCAGTTATTTTATTTTTGAAATGATCCCTTGATACGTCGTAATCCAACGGTATTCGTTAATGAACATCGTGGTGAAACAAAATATTTTATTCTATTCTTGAGAGTTACTCGATCATTCGTGTTTTTACATTTTATTTATTTGCTTATGCAAACAACAGTTCAAACTAATTTATTGAAACGATACTTTTATGATCATAACGTATACTATAAGAAAAATGCTTCCTTATTTACTTAGAAAGAAAAAAATTCGCATGAAAAATGAGATACGAAAAGAATCAGATCGAGATGAATAACGATAAGGTAGAATGAAAAAATCAATGAGAACTTTTCAATCCTGTCGCTGATAATTGAAAAGCTTGATTACAATTTATAAACTAGGTTTCAGTCAATGCGAAAAATACAACGGGCATTATGATGGAGCGATTTTATTGTTTGAAGAAAATATCACATATTTTAGTGCTTCTACTTTTAATGAGTTTTGGTGATAAAAACTAGAACAAATAGAGCTGAAGATCAATCGTTTGTAATAAGCTGTGCAAACCTGTATGAAACTGAAACTAAAAATAAGAATGATCAAATTGTGACCGAGACCGACCGAGACCGAGACTCTCGGCCGAGACGAACGAGACCGAGATGACCGAGACCGAGACAGACCGAGACCGAGACCAACGAGACCGAGACTCTCGGTTTTGTCTCGGTCTCGGTACATCCCTATACAGAGTATGTCAATATGTTTCTGTATGACATAATTGATTTATCTCGATGATGACTACTAATTGTAACACTGTCATATCGTTGATCAATCATCTAAGGTACAATTGATAGTCAATATCAATTGTCTATTTCGATTTACCAAAGAATGACTATACATAGTTAAAATTTTCAACGTAAAGTATCATTCCCTCTTTTCTTCTTTTTCTTAAATTATAATATTATGTGTATATATTTTATTTTTTAACTATTTTAGCTTCTATTCGTTGCTAACATTATCAATATCACGGGTAAGTATAGATAAAGAACAGACTGATCTATCTATGTTGTCACAAATAGACCTACGACAGCTCTCAATTCTTGGAACCGATTCTTTTCAAAGAACTGTACCAAATACATAGTTCCTTTTCTGGAACTGTCTCCACATAACAGTTCTTTTTCGAGAACCATATCCTCCCNGTCCCTCCGGCCGTTTACACGATAACTTTCGAAAGGAGAGTCAGATCGTGATGAAATTTTCTACACAGTTCAGTCTCATCAATGTCTCAGTCGAGTTCGAAGATGAGAAGGATCCGTCAAGAAATGGTAGAGTTATCGAAAAAATTGTCATTATTGACCAGACCATCCCTGAGGGGGAGTACAGGCATTTTTCAAAAAAAACGTTTTTCTCAGAATTATTCACAACATATATAAATCGACTCAGTTTTTAACGTTGACTCCGAATCTGATACTAGTTTTGAACTAAATCGTAGCTTTCTAACGAAACATCACCTGAAAGTGGTCTCAAAATGCACAAAAACTGCATCCAGAAACCAAAGTGCCTAGTTTCTCATGATAACTTTGGTGTTCAGACATTCTAGAATGACTCATATATCCCATGTACTTTTTGCAGTACACATAACTCTCGGATGAAATCCGAAGTTTCCACATTTATTTTAGAATAAAAATTGCACATGCAGCTAATCCAATAAGAAAGGAAAAAAAATAATTATTACGTTGAGAAGTCACCAGTGATATGTTGATCAGCGATTAAAAAACAACTTCACTTACAATCAGGTCCGAACGAAACTATGCTTGATTCTTAGAATAGAGAAGGGAATTACCACTGAAATCTGATTGCCTGATAGGAAAATTTCTGGAACAACTTGATTCCAGTACGGTCATAATCTTCTATACAAAGGACAAAAACAAATTGTGTTTTTCGAGCCAGTCTGATGGTTTTGGGGTGACGGTGGCTGCGAATGGCTGTGACTGAATCAAAGAGCGACATCATCACCCTTTTTTTCTTTCATCATTCATCTTTAAGTTGACTTAATGATGAATCAAAAAGCATAAAAAATATTCTCCAAAATAGAAATTACCTAATAGGAAACAAACTTTGTTTAAGTTGTGTGTCATAGAGATAAAATGTCTTATCTACCTTGTTGTATAGAAAAATCCAAGTTTTTTCATCAATTCAGTTACGAACATTATTTAATAAATAAATAAATAGATTTTTAAAATCAACTACATCTAATAATTCTGACTACTAAATATGTCTCAAAATGTTGATTACGATTAT
The DNA here is from genome assembly GCA_900239745.1 of Rotaria magnacalcarata. Taxonomy (NCBI): domain Eukaryota; kingdom Metazoa; phylum Rotifera; class Eurotatoria; order Philodinida; family Philodinidae; genus Rotaria; species Rotaria magnacalcarata. The sequence continues at coordinate 10,839 of OENM01000940.1, forward strand.
GAAAATGAAGAATTAATTGATATTAATTTGAAGTGTTCAATATGTAATGAAGCAATGATAGATCCTGTGGTAACTCAATGTCATCATTCATTTTGTCGTTTATGCTTAGAAAAATGGATCCAAACTGACCGACTTACTTGTCCGAGCTGTCGCAACGGAATAACAATAAATAATTCTACTGCGGTCACTCTTTTGAATTTTATTTCAATGCTCGATCGAATCCTTGTAAAATGTAAACTATGTCAACAATCAAACATACAACGAGGTAATTTTCAAGATCACATTGATAAAATATGTACAAGAAAGATCATCATCTGTAAAGCAAATGTTAACGGTTGTTCATGGAGTGGACCACGTGAACAGTTTCAAATTCACTTAGATATATGCACATATCTCTCATTAAATGATCGACGCCAACATGAAAATAGTGAAAACGTAGAAAAAACTACTTTAGAACTGACTCACAATCATAACTTCATTTCTCAAGAAGAAAATATTAACGGTGATTTAACTCTTTCCCATGAGAATGAACCAATACAGATCATTCAAAATCAAACAATTGGAGATAGAATTCGAAATCGAATTGCGAATGAAGAATGTGTTAATCTTCATATATTCGATGAGCATATCACAGCACAAGATATGCTATGTATAGTCTCAGCATTTCCCAACAACACAACATTGAAATATTTAGAACTTGCAAAATGTTCTTTGCGTGATATTGGTGTGATGTTTCTTACTACACATCTTTCCATGTGTACTCATCTTCAATATCTTGATCTTTATGACAATTCTATTACTGATAAGGGTGTTCAATATTTATCTAACATGCTTCAATTAAATCGATCGTTATCTGTATTGAGATTAGGACTCAATAACATAACGAATAAAGGACTGGAAATGTTAGTTAACACAGCTGTAAATCATAATCAAAATCTGAAACATTTAAGTCTGTTTGGAAATAAACTCATAGATGCTTCATGCATTTACTCGGTTTTCCATTTAATTCGAAACAATCGATCAATAAAAAAACTCAATCTGGAAGAATGTAATATTTTTTGGCACGCGAGAAAATCAATTCAGCTCTACCGGATCATGTATTATCGAACAGACTTACAAATATTATTATGATTCAAAAGCGTGTGGGTTTACATAAGTATAGGGGCTATGTCCACGCTCCTGTCCACGCCTTCAATGATCTTTAACAGTAACTCTAGTATGTTTACTAGCAAGAAATCTAATAAATTCTTTATATTCAAAAATAATTTTATTACAATCAAAATTCTTCGAACCTAAAACGAACCAAGTTTGAGCTGCTCAGATATTATCAGTTGTTTTGTTTCTAATAGTTTCTCGAATAGAAAAGAATTAACTAAAAATTTATTTAAATATTTATGAAAATTCTCTATCGAAACTACAGATTTATCTCTAAAGGTGACCCGACAATTGAATCGTTATCGATTAGTTAAGAAGGCTACACTGCCAATATTCGATCAGTTCGTTGAACAAAAATTGAGTAGACAAAACGATGCAGCATCATCTTGCGAGATTGATAACTCGCTACAATATATCTTCATAGCCCAGTCATTCATCTGTACGAAAATGTGGGTGTGGGTAGGTGTCGGTCTTTCATTGAATCACAGCTGTAGCTACGCCCACACCCTATTATCAATAAAATGCCCTACTAGAGACTCGTCTAATAACAATTTTAACATAGAGAAGTATAAAAATATTTTATTTGTAAGCCAAACGATCTTGTTTGGTTTAAGAGAACGGTGAACTTCGATAAATCTGATTTAATGAAGATTCATTCAAGTTTACGCATCATTTTCTGTCGTTGATATATAAATTCATTGGGATGAGTGGGAAGATGAGACTCGCAATCATAATAAGTACCAGACAATCGATCAAGAAATGTCCAGAAAGTAGACATATTTTTTCGACCAAATTGATGATGGTAATAATGACCGACTGAACCGTGCCATACAAAACGGCCTATACGACTCCAATTGTGAAACATCCACGGAAAATCATAGCCTGAATGAATATTTGTTGCCACGAAATGAATATATAGAATCGATACCAGACGTGTTACAGGATCCATTTGTAATGGAATCATGGCTCCTAAGAAGAAGATAAGTCCAGCAAAAGATTCAAATGCACTCGAGTAAAAGCCATTCCAAGGATAAACATATCGTCCACAACTAGCATGATGTTTAGCATGCGCTCGATGAAAGAATGAAACAACACGTGGATGAATATGCGTGAGATGATGAAATAAATGAGTTAATATATCGAAGATGATGGTGTAGCCTACAGATTTCCACAACAGAGTCCACCAAGTTGGCGCTTCATATATATGTAAGTTTGGTCGATGCAATAAAATGTCGTACAATATCAACGGACTAATATGCCATTTGAGCATATTGAGAAGTGATGATTTAATATAGTACGCAATTTCTTTGGATGATGCATGCAAATCTCTACGAATTTTCCATTGTTTACCTGGCAAATAATTAAGTTCAATAAGAGCATAGATACACATTAAAATTAAACACCATGTTACACGAATCAAATGTTCAGGTAAGAGATGATCCATATACCAACATTGTTTCGATAATGTGATGTGTGCATATTCAAGAAATGAAGATGATGATGACATGCTAGATCTTTATTTCATTTGTTAGTGACGAAGAAGAAAAGTAACGATGTCTTATCTTACAATTCTTGATGTTATTGAAACGCATCGTCAAGAATGACAATTCTGACTAATACAGACAATAAACAATGTTTATCATAACTGCACTGAGGGTATGAGCCTTATTATCATTTTCATCTTCAATTATACTTATACTTCAGTCAATGCCACACTTAAACATACACCTACACCCTATGAAGGAAAAGCCATAGGGAGTTCTTTGCAAGGGGTGAAACACACCGTCAATTACACTCCACGACGCAAATACGTACAAGTATTTGTAAAAATTACAGATAATATAGAAATATATAATTAGAAAATGTTCTTGACTGTCGAACTTTTGTGTAGTCTGTTCAGATAACAGAAACTCCGATAAAGGCATAGATGTGACTATAAAATTTCTCTCTATGTAAAGTCATCTCTTATTTGCCTTGTTTGTATTAGCGGAGTACAGTCGATGAATTTGATGGTATATTTAATATTATCTTGATTAATACGCATTAAAAATTCTTGTTGACTTGTTTTATTTAAATAACTGAATAAAGAAGAAACGATGCAAGATGATAATTATAATAGTTTTGAAATAATGCCATTTGTACAAGAATCTAACAGAAAGAGGGAAAATACTAATGGTGCATCTGTTAATTTGAAGAAATCTAAAAAACATGAGGATACAATAGGTATAATCACTACGAATTGGCTTCATGCCGTAATGAAACCTAAAATAAAATAAGATTAAATACAATACCAAACAATAAAAGAAATTAAAAAAAATAAACTTTGATCCACTGTTGCTTGTTGTCATCCGGCACTAAAATGTAAAAGAAATAATATACAATTAATTAAAATAAAAGGAATTGAGTTAGAATAAAATAAGCTGAAATAAAAATCTAACAATTAGCATAGAGTAGAAGCTACCACTTGTTTGAACTGATTTATCGATTGTCTATCTTTTCAGTGTGCAGTTACTCACGAAAAGGAAAAGAGTGTTTTCTGATACATATATTTATAAGACAGATAAGCATAAACTAAAAAATATCAGAACTACAATATAAAAAGTACACATACAGAGATCTGCCTTTACAACTAATCAACGAGAAAATACTGCGTCTGAATTTTCAATAAAAAGAAATCGATGACTTTTTCTCAATATCGTGATTAATCGTTGATATTCTATATGTCCCTCATAGTACATATCATTGCTTTCTATTTTCACTTTTATTTTATTTCAAGTAATTCTATGAAAAATTATCCTTGAATAATATTTACCTGCTTACATTTCTATACACAGAGTTCTGGCAAATGTTTTATTGTTAAATAAATAATATGAAATACATCGGTGAAATTAAGCTCTGCATTCGCTTCATTGTTTTAATTCAAGCACATTTAAATGTGTATATATAAATATAGAACTAGAAGTTTTCAATTGAGAAAAATAAATATGTGCGTTTGACGGTCAAAGAGGGGCACGTGCGCTCCGATGACTGCATTTATACTCGTCTCTCTTCTTACCCTACAGCGAACGCACACAGCATGATAAAAAACAACAAGAATAAGTTGGAAGAAGCCAAGGTAATTCGTTGAAGATAAGTGCATGAAAAGACCATTCACATGCTTTTATTTCATTTAAATTGTAAGTGTACTTTTTTTTTATGCTATGAAAATATGGATACTATATTGATGAATACCTAATACTGGTAAATGAAAATGGAGATCAGGAAGTCTGCTCACATGGTGAAATCGTGTGAAATAAGATGATCGCGGTTAAAATATGTACAAAATCTTTTTTCTCAATTTCTATTGGGTGTTTCATTTTCCCAAAATTTGCTTCACGAAAATACGTTGTGTTCTTTGTTTTTATAAAAATTGAATTGATTCATGACTCAGAAAACAATAGTAAAACTATAATATAGGTCAAGGAAACAATGTTGTCGATAATTTGCTTTCAATTTAAGAAAAGTCAATCAAAATCGGGTTGAACACCCACTTGATTTGACTTGACTGGATTCAAAAAAAAATCGCTGACTTGTCCATCTCTGCATAACACAAGTATATTTACGAGAGAGAGAGAGAATATATGTAGAAGGGAGGCGAAATCATCATAATGTACTATGAATAGCGGCACAGTCAGCATTATTCATCTTGCTATAAAGATAACTTTTATTATTATGTGCAAATATTGATAAAATATCCGATGCAATCCATTCTGCCTTATCAAATAAGTGTGTTTTATTCTTCTATTTTTTCTGCTTTATAGGTAAATCACACACATTTCGAATAAACGGATGGAAGGAGAATCGTCTTGTTCATCGTTAGTACGACATATTTATAACCAACATCGTCGAGATGCTTGGAATACGCTCGTAAAACGCACGAAAATTTTAGGCATACAATTCTTCGTTTCTTTCTTTTTACTGTCGACATTTCAGTGTCCTAATAAAGTGTACAATGCATGGAAAGGTCCATTTACAATGAACCTAAATCAATTTCAGGACCATTTAGAAACGAACTATAAAATTTTGGATTATAAATCATTCGCATTGCGTTTGTTTTTCTTTGAACTTGAGTATGTTCAAATAGAATTGGGTAAAAATGCAATCGATGAAAGCATTGAAACTACTGTTCAAATGTTTCAAGACAACTACTTGTATGGAAAATCTTTATATACACTCAATCGTGTCGTAGAACCAACTATTGATACACAAGGTGCAGCATTGTACATTAAATTTCCTGCAGATGCACAATCCTACTATCAAAAGCGTCATCCTTATCGATTTCAATCTTTTAGTTTTGATACACTTCAGTGCATTGTCGAACAACTTAACATTTCTCCAACTGTATTTAAAATGTGGCTCGAAAAATCAATGCAAATAAAAAACATTGAACAGATTTATGATCAAAATATAACAGTATTCAACGAGAGAGTAATAAAAAGATGTGGTATTCTAATTGGATATTTCTATAGACCCGAAAATGCATATTCTAATCTGAAAACAGTGGACGAATACTATAAATCTAGCAGCGATATGCGAATATTCGATGCTTCGTCTTCCTATACTACGTATACGTCTCATGTTCTAGTTGGTCTATTCATATGTGTTGTGTTGGACCGTCTCGTTCGTGTGCTTCTTGCTGCGATTTCTTTCATTTATCCATCGTTGTCAATTCTGCATTCTTCTATGCAAGAACAACTACGAACAATAGATATTTTCTCTGTAGAAGACTTAGACAGGCTCTTACTAAACACAACTTACGAGAATAATTATCAAGATTGTCTGTTTATCGTGCACGACAAATATATCGTCATGTCAATGATAGATTTCAACGAAACCTCTGAGAAAATTCTTCGGCAATTTTATAACTGTACTCCACTCGCTATTATTTCTATCGATACTGTTAGTAACGTCAAGTCGGATTGTATCGTATGCCAAAATAATAATTGTAGTCAATGTATTTATTTTTCTACATATATGCATAACATTAATTTCAATCCATCACAGTGGTTACATAAACGATTGATAGCCATTAGTGATCAATATCGAGATAAGTACGCTAAGAGTTTTTCTTGAGTTGTGCAGAGAATAGATTTCGAATAACTATCCTTTGTTGTAGTTGGGAACAAACCAAGGAAGTATATTTCCAGGAAGAAAAAAGGCAACATCAGTTGAAACGTGTGATTGAAGAAGAAGCTCAATATCAGCAGTATCGATACCGAAACAGATTCACTCGAATGTCGTCACACTCAACACCAGCATCAGCTAATTTCATTGCACATTTTCGTTTAGCTGGTTGGAAAATAGTCAGTCATAGTCTCCCCGAAAAAATGTGCAGCATTTGTCTCGAAGATTTACGAATAAATCAGTGCTACGCTCAATGGCCGTGCGAAGCTAAGCATACATTTCACTACCAATGTATGTTAGATGCATTAAGAGCAGGAAATATGTGTCCTTTATGCCGATATCCTGTTGATGCAGCGAGTTTGCCCATTACACCAGCTGCTATTCGGTCCATGTTAATAGCAATAATGCGTCACTTATCACCTCTTCAATAAGAACTTTTCTTTAGATAGTTCGTTCCATATGTTTATTATAACAAGTAAAATATTAACAATCATAATTAAAAGAACAAACAAAGTTTTACATGCTGAGAATTTGATCAGTATTTGAGAATGAAGCGAAGAGTTCATTCATTTAACAGATTATCGTCATCGGTAGGTATTAGTGGAGATGAGAATAAAACTAACTACACCTACACCTAATGCCAGCCTCATACCGACACCCTCATGCAGCTTCAACATTCGAAACAGAATAGTACGTAGATTATCTAGATCTAAAATTACAAATAGAAACATTGAATTTTAGAACCAAAATTTGTAGGTCATTAGCTCTGCTACCGTACATTCTACCTTTCAATTCACATAGAGAGACTGTAGAAGAACAAGTAGAAAAAACTAGAATAATTTTACCGTTAAATAAATATCCGGCGAATAACATAATGCATTTAGTGATAACGTTTTCGATACACCATGAAATATGAAAGAAAAGAAAACCAGGGTGTTTCCACCAGCTTCCTCCCATCGTTACATGAAGGTCATTGGATCTTTCTTAAAATGATTTCATCTTGTAGAGAATTTTAAGTTGATCATTTTTTGTTATTCGGTTGTCAACGGTTAGTTGAGAAACAAGAGAGATATCGAAGAAATATTGCAATTAAGGTTTTTTCATGAGAAATGCAGTCTCTCTCGATTTTACGGCGATTTCTTAATGAAGCACTCAATCAATTGAGCTGATTTTTCGCAATCGGCGAAACTGATTGAAGAGTTTCAAGAATCATTATTTTCGAAGTCGTTTGATCATTAGACTATTTCACACGACCCCTAAAACTTTTGTTTTCAAGGTACAAAAGTTCGTTGAATAAAACTCTAAAATCGAATTCTATTAGAAA
>OENM01000940.1:18499-44795 GCA_900239745.1 Rotaria magnacalcarata
TAATAATAAATTTGGAATCAGCATAAAAAAGTGCATCTAGGAAGACGTCTTTTTGGATTGTGTAATGCATAGAAATCGTTTTTCCTAGATGAATACTTGAATTATCTACCATGGAAAAACGTAAATTTTAGATAGTGAAAATCTGTTTGAAAAACAATATGCTTTCGATTAGATACGAGGGAAAGTTAATTATTTAATCACAGAGTAGTCCCCGTTCACTATCAACAGGGTTTATTTTATTTATTAGTTCCGGGAGTTCGAACTCTTTTAGCCGTTTTCTTTGTAACATTCACCGTCAACGGTGATTATCTCGTTGCATTAAAAGTAGATATGAACAAGGGAAAATTTTCTTTATTTGTCTTATTCCCTTGGTCGAATTACGAAAGAATCTTATAAGCTCAAGAAAAGTGTCACATTAATGAACCTGAAATGGTTTCACTGAGGCTATGAAGCTTAAAAACGTTTCTATTGTGGCAACGAACTCGAAACCTTTTTCCATAGTAGGATCTCTTTTTCGATCGAATCACTTAATACATTTTGAATTTCAGTTAAACAATTATTAGGAAGACTCGATAAGCAGTTTGGGTTAGTTTGCTAAAACTTGAATGAAAAGAAAGCGAAAAAGATCAGAATTGTATCATGAAAGGGAATAAGAATCGTTTTTCTCGCTGGTCATAGTCTTGCCGTGTCTGTATGAGTATGGATATAACGATGGCAACTCTAATCGTAGGTTTGGATTCCACTGCATTTGTCTGCAGATTTCACAGAATTCCGCTTGAGTTAGATTTTATACCTCCGACAAAGATTGCTAATTTTGGGTATGAAAATCCGTTAAATGCAACCCACTCTCTGTCTAAATTATAGTCCGTTTTCTTCGCTCTATGCCATGCTGATATCAGCTTTCGTCTAAAATTTTAAATACTCCTCAGTTTTGACAGAATTTGATAACAATTCTTCTCATTTTTTACGAAATCCTGTGGAACCTTCGAAGTGCCTTGGTGATAAACCAAAAGCAAATATCAAAACTGAATAGAGCTTATAAAAAGGGTTAAAATTGCAACCACATATAATCAATTTTAGTTGGCTTGATACCGAGAATTTGCAATCATTATAGAAGGTAAAAACACTGACTTCAGTCAAATCCAAGAATTTTATTTAACCAGAATCCATTTTGTGTGTCTCTAATTATCAGATTGACTAGAAAAAAATCAGTGTAGTAATAGCTCTGAAGAAGAATATTCAAGTAGATGCTGCTAAAATCACGGTGAATGTTGCAAAGAAAACGGCTAAACGAGTTCGAACTCCCGACGCTAATAAATAAAATAAACCCTGTTGACAATGAAGGGAGATCACTCTGTGATTAAATAATTAACTTTCCTCGTATCTAATCGAAAGCATATTGTTTTTCAAACAGATTTTCACTATCTAAAATTTACGTTTTTCCATGGTAGATAATTCAAGTATTCATCTAGGAAAAACGATTCCTATGCATTACACAATCCAAAAAGACGTCTTCCTAGATGCACTTTTTTATGCTGATTCCAAATTTATTATTAGTTTTTCATTTCAGCAGTATAAAATAAAAATTACTGTTAAAATGCGAGCCCATTTTCGGAATTTTAGCCTTTTGCAGTCCAAATCTGCCTCCCATAAAAAAACCCTTCTGGTGATTCGACAGAGGAGCTTCCGCTCTATCGAACGACAAGAGACAGTTTCTAATAGAATTCGATTTTAGAGTTTTATTCAACGAACTTTTGTACCTTGAAAACAAAAGTTTTAGGGGTCGTGTGAAATAGTCTAATGATCAAACGACTTCGAAAATAATGATTCTTGAAACTCTTCAATCAGTTTCGCCGATTGCGAAAAATCAGCTCAATTGATTGAGTGCTTCATTAAGAAATCGCCGTAAAATCGAGAGAGACTGCATTTCTCATGAAAAAACCTTAATTGCAATATTTCTTCGATATCTCTCTTGTTTCTCAACTAACCGTTGACAANCGAATAACAAAAAATGATCAACTTAAAATTCTCTACAAGATGAAATCATTTTAAGAAAGATCCAATGACCTTCATGTAACGATGGGAGGAAGCTGGTGGAGACATCCAGCATGCATTTTAATAGAGATATTTTCGAAAACTTTACGTATAGACTGAGTTTAGCACGTAATTTGGCAAGAAATTTTCAAACAATCATCACTTAGCGCTATTCCGATACTTTTTGTGCATCGATTAACGCAGCAATTTAAAGACTATTTTGGTACATAAAAAAAACTAATACAGCGATTAAAAATATAAGAGACCCTCCTTTCGTTTTATTTTTCTGTTCTAAATCAACAAATACAATCATCGACTATAAAAACAACAACGATGAAAAATGGTTTTTCTAAAATCAGTTTGTGTTGTAGAAGATTGATATAATACTGTGATTTAGCCTATAGATAAAGACAAATTCACAATGAGAAATTAAGTTATATACGCAATGATACCAGCGAAGATCGTGCAACCTGAAAAAAAACATATCAAACAAGTCGCTTATTTTGATATTCATTTTTATTTATTGGTTCACTTTCTCCTCTACGCTTATCACTTCAATTTTTTGTTAATTATTTACTGCAAAACTTTCAACCACACCCTCAAGATATGCAGCGTTGCGGTAAAAATTAGCGCATGTTTTCACAACGGAGCAATAACAACAATTTTCTTTTTCTTTTTTTATGCATATTACTGACAAAATAATTGCGTCTAGTGTTTCTCCGAGGCTCGATGGATGGAGCAATTGTAAATATATAATTGTGTGTTTGCACGAGAGCACATGGGTAGAAGCGACGATACGCGCGCTTAGAAGAAAAGAAAGAGAGAGAAAAGGGAATTGCTCTGTGCCTATATAAAAACACGAGTATTTATTCATTCATTTATTTGACGTATTCGGTTGAAGTAGAAATCAAAATGACTGACACTAGATTTCTTTATAAGTCGTTAGTAGATGAAGACTTTCAACTATTCAACAAGGTAATTTATTTGCATTCATTTATTTGATGAACATTTTCTATCAATACGTTGATTTTTTAGCATAAAAACTCTATTGATAGAGAAGTTCGAAAAACATTTCCATCGATTCCAGCCGATTTTGAACTGAAACCAGTGCTTGTTCGTAATCTAGAAGCCTGTGGCACGATCCATAATTTCAAGGTACAATTTACTATTCAATTCTGTATTAGTCACTTGTTACATACGAATGTTTTAGATCGCTTTACCGGACAATAAATTTGCCAAAATTTCTTTTCTCACAGGCGGATTTGTGATGAGACCACCTGGCCAAACGGGACCTTATGAACCACCAGAACCACGTATCTCTGTTGACGAAGCATTAACATCAACAGCTGATGCTGATTAACCTGTTTTCGGATTGACTTTCTACTCTTCATAAACTATCGCAATACGAAGAAATAATTGGCAATAGGCCATTCTAATATTGCACATTCCCTGTGTCAATGTAACAACAGATGATACCCCTCGCTATTTAGTAGATATATGAAATAAATTTTAGAAAAGCCTACGTCATTCATCAATCAGTGTGACAAACTGCTGGAGTCAAAACTAATATTTTTTATTCGTAACTAGACAACAAGTTCACCATTCTTGAAAATCTAGAGCAATTCTTTGCAATTTCACCATCAGACATCATCATTTACTATTTCAGTTAAAATTTTTACATCAGAATTAAAAAGAGAAGATATAATTACTAAATATTCATTTTTATCGTGCGACGAGTACTCCTTCCAATAATACATTAAGATATTGCTTGATAGTTCTTATTTATGGACCATTTAATAACAGGAAAACATATTTTGAAAATTGTTTTTTCCCACAATGTTTCTATGATTGGATGTGATTCGAACTATGAATGCATAAAGATTTCCATTCATGCAAGATTTCCATTCATGCAAGATTTCCATTCATGCAAGATTTCTGGAGTTTACGGTTGATGTTCTTCCAAAATGATAGCTCCTGTAATGAGACTATACATATAGCAGAAGAGCATGATTCTATAGGAAAGAAAAACAACAATCAACCATAATCGAAGCATCATACGATGACAATTCTGACCCTTTGATTGACACGGAATATGTTTATACTTCATCTCTCTGCTAAGCGATAATAGAAAATATACACACCAAATTCTTGTGTATCTTTCTTAGAATTGATACGTTTTTAGCAGTCATCGCACTGTACAGATACTTTTTCTTTTTATTGATAGATAGATAGATATATACATAATCCTTCGGATGGGATTAGAGAAAATTTGAATTTTCGATGATTCGTAAAATAAAAATTCTTTTCTTCGTACGAAGTTGTAAAGAGTTCTCTTGTGAATGAAAGCGTATGAGAGTACTGTCTATCATTGGGGCTGTGAATATATAGAAAAGAAACTTCTTCAAAACAAAGACCATCCCAGGTCGAGCAATCCGACAGTAGGCACCTGTCGGAACCCATCGGATCCGACTGGAATCCAATAGGATTTTATCGGATCCTGCCAGATCTTACAGAATTATTGTTGGATTCCGGGTCGAGGAATCGATGTCGGATCCTCAGTGTCGGATTCCTATGAATTCCAAGAAAAAACCGTTGGATGTCATCGGAAGTTCATAGGATTCCGACACTGAGGATCCGACATCGATTCCTCGACCCGGAAATCCAGTAGAATTGTATCGGATTGTAGGATATTTCCAGGTTCCTATCGGATCCGATGTCGGATCAGTCGACCTGGGATGGCAGATGAATATGATTGCAATCTATATTCAACTGTTGTTGTGTCATAAAAGTGGTATTCCATGTAATTTCTTCTACGTTGGAGCTGTAGGTGAAGGGAAGACTCACCCATATCTGACTCTTCGCCGCTCTTTGATTCTGAAGATATTTGATAATGACTATATTCAAGCAATAGTTGAAACACGTCGTATTTTGCTAGAAATCTGAAACTTTTATCGAATGTTAAACACATTCACATGTAAGTCATCTTTTCTATGATACAATCAGTAGTTCCTACTTCTTACTTTGTGTTGTTGTCTTTTTTTCATTCGTCAAAAAGTCAATTAGTATGCGTCTTACACTACATCTATGATCGATACAAGAGTCAACACCTTTGTAATTACTATCAATCCTTTATTTTTTTGTGTAACTTAATCCGAGATTTAGTGAAGTATTTCGTAGTCATGTTCTACTGATCAATTTTTATATAAAGTAAATGTGTATCTGCAAATGTTATATCACACCTTCTCTTTTGCGGTTTATTGCAGACTTTAGTCATCCTTAATGGATAGGCACTCAGCTGGCTTTTGTAGATAAACACGATATTAATAAAGTGTTTATTATTGCATTGGTTTCTGTCCTTGCTACTGTTGCAGTAGAAGTCAATGAACAAAATGAAGATGAAGGAATGTGTGCTTGGACAAAGTAACACAGTATCTGGGGTTGTGATGATGATTTTAGCAGTGCAAAATGGAAAACTTATTTAGCTATATTCTACGGTGTCCACAACTAAAATGATCTTTATTTAAAGAAAAATGGTAGAAGAGGTGATGCATGTCGATGGGGCAGTGTTGACAGAAGTAGTTGGTGTCCAGAGGGTTAATCCTGTCGGTGTTATTAACAAGATGATGGCATCGTTCAAGACAAATCCACAGTCTGAACTGTGGAAAATTTTCAAATTTAACTTTTTTCTTGCCTTGTTTTCTCTTCGATTAGCACTGATATCAGCACTCATAACATCTCATTGTTCTTCACTAGCAAACGTTTCATCAGTTCATCCAGCAGGTGTTTATATGTAGTTCTTTAAAAGATATTGAAGATTGAGAATCAGAATTGAGAAAAAAAGAACTTTTAATTTCTACAAGTTTAGTCAATCACCTGATGATGCCATCAGCAAACAGGACTTTCACCTAGAAATCGAAGTCATACGATCATCAAACGTTTGACCTGGGCGTCGGCGTAACTTCGAAAATCCACACCCTCATTTCTGTAATAGTGGTACACGGAATCTGCCACCTCGATCATACGAAGTAAAATTAAAAAAGCATGAAATTTGAAAATAATAAGAGAATTTTTTTTTATAAAATATTTTGACAGTGTGTGCACTGATTTTTTTCTACTCACGTGCACACACAGTCAAGAGCGAGAACGGAGCAACTTCCGTTCCTCTGTGAATACATAATTACTGTTCAATTTATTTGCGATCGATTTCTCACGACGATTTCAATATATTTAAGTACATGCTCAGTCGGAAGTTTATTGAAAGGAAATATTCTGGAGGTTTTCACAGATCAAAATTAAGAACTGTGTGAAATCCAGTTCTTTTTTTTTTGTTGAAGTAGACTTTTTTCGGCTGAACTAAATTAAAGATCATCTTAGTCTTATTAAAGTGGGTTGTTCAAACATTTGAAAATAATCGACATTTTTCTATGCAGATAGAATAAAATTTTGCCAAGTAACAATTGAGGATTAATAATTAATAGATATTTTGACTTGCTGCCAATCTTTCTTTTTTTTCTTTTTATTTTGTTATCGCTACTCCTTAGTTTGCACGAAAGAAACTATACAAAAGGAAGCCAATAAATTTATCTTTCTCTATGACTTTTTCTTTTTATTGAATTATAACATAATTCATTTCGAATGCAATACAATGGCAGTACAAGGAGTAATTCCAAACAATCCGACGTTGCTGACAACAGTACCTACGAGTGATATAGACCAGATAAACTTGAATGTTGCCCCTACCACTACGGGAAATAATGTTTTTCCGAATATGCCAATACCAGGTGAGTCTGAAAAATCCTATTGATGCTTGATGAAAATTTCTTTTATTTAGTACAACCAGTTGTGATGCCACCACGAACGGATGTAAGTCTATTATTTAGATTAAAAATTTTAATATTCTTCAATGTAAAGGCAAACATAAAAATAAAGAAGAGAAAAAAATCTATGCCAAAGAAAAAGTAAATGTGAAGAAGGACAAAGCTTCGAAGAGAAAAAATCGATATGATGTTTGTAAGAAAGAAAAGAAGTAATGACTCTATTTACTTTACTGATCGATAGTAACTGTCGATCGGTCGTGAAGTGAGACGTAACGTACATAATCTTTTAAAATTCAAATCAACATTTCCATTTAATTACCTAGCACGATTTACCACCTGTAATGACAGCAGCAAAATATGGTGCATTATTTCCACATGTTGCCGTACGAGGAAAAGATCTTCTTCATGTACTAGTGCATGGTGCTGCCAATCTACCTTTAGTTGACGGTCGTCAGCCACGATGTTATGTCACAGTGTAGCTATTTTTTGTGTTGTTTTTTATTTACGCCATCTTTTTCTATGTTTAGACAAAGTCGTTCGAGTATGGCGACACAAGATATTGGAGAGACAATTAATGCAACAAATGTAATCGAAGGTGTAACACCTCATTGGAATGAAATGATCTATGCTGATATACCCGAAGAGAATAATCATGCTGAAGGTAAATTGATGAAGAAAGAATCTTTCATTCTCCTAATAAGACTATTATATATGCGTATAAATAGAGGTGATCATATTGATTATTGATGAGCCACGTCAACGAACAATAGCTGAACATCGTTTTCCATGGCGATGGCTAGAACCATTTTATCAGTATCATTTAAATTTACAACATACTATAAAACAAACAACTCAAACAACATCTCTATTCATATCCATAATGCGTAAACAGAGTTCGCTATCAAAAGAAGATATTCGTTATTTTGGTTTGGAAATTCTGCTCAATAGATTTGATGTAACAGTACCGAAAAAACAAGTTCTATATGCCGTTGGTCGAATTATACCTGACTACGAAAGCTACAAGTATGTGTCTTTTTTTCTTATAGGTGAGTTAATGAATAAACAAATCAAATCATTGATATGTCTACTTTTAGGCATGAGTTTTTGCGTAATCTTGATAATCCGAAATTGGGTATTGATTTTAAAAAAATACTTATCCCAACAGCTCAAGATTTTGCCTTACCGAATTATTCCTTTACTGGCTATCCGCAAACATCTTTAGCGTCCAAAGAAGTATATGATTTTAAAATGATAATTCATATAGACTTGAATTTTGTCTACGAATGATTTTAGTCTAAGATCCCAACATGGTTGCACGATTATTTATTTTCACATGAAAATGAAAAAGACAATATGTTTTCGAATAATTCTGCTCTTATTATTGAATTCTATCCATTTCAAGCTATTTCTAATAATCCTAATTGGCGTATTAAAAGTCTAGTCGGATGGGTAGCTATTCGTTTAGATACACGAGCGTATGATGCATTAACAGCACCGGGTTCATCGGAAGGAGTGAGAACAGAAGGTAAATTGCTCTTAGTATATTCAATTTAGTTCGTTGATTTAAATAGGTCTCTTGGTTGAAAGTGATGGTGGATTAGTTTCAGAAAATACGAAATTTTTAACAGCTGAAGTATTACTTCGTCTTGTGCCAGAACGTCATCCAGTAAAAAATCTTCTTGCATATACTGCTAGTAATCTACCTGTTTTACCTTCGTATTATGTCGAAGGCGTTCGACAAGGTGGTGCACAACCTTTATATATGCAAGTTGTATCACAGAAAAAAGTGTTTCTGCCTACAATACAATCACCTGTACCACAAGTTCCATTAACACAAGCACCATTGCCACAAATGCCTCTAGCTCAAACTGTTATAAATCCAAATGTACCGGTAAGAGAACAGATTCATTTTTTGACTTACGAATACCTACGATAGAGACGAGTTCTTTTTGTATAATAGATTTTCAATTTTGATATGGTAAGTCTGTTTACCTCATAACTCAGTAATTGTCCATAATATGGTAGATACCTAAAAATAAATCGAGATATTCTCTGACTAATACATTTTTAATCATACGGGAATCGTGAATATAGTTCTTTTTCTTTGATTAAATAGCAAAAGAAAAGAAAATAGTTAAAATTCTTGTCTCACACACAAAAACGAAATGATTTTTCTTTCATCAAAAATAACTCCTCACTTGTCGGATGACATGCTGTGCTAGTTGCCATGAAACATATATCGATGTCTTATAACCCTATGCATCAAAGACGATGGTTGATAGTTCCTAAATCATCCTATCCTACTAAACCTTCGTTCGCAAATTATCCTATCGTATGTGTTTTACATTGATTGAAATTAATTTAATTTATGTGTGTCTAATTTCTAGATGGGCCAACCGACAATGCTCCCATCTCAATACTATTATCCGCAACAATACGAAGTATGAATATTTATTTTCTATTAAGGTAAATGTTCTCTTCGATTTCAAAAAGGTTGTACCAACATTTACTCAAGTAGAAAGACCAGATGTAAATAATTGTCGTTTCTTTCTGATTATTATATTTTTGTTTTTCATCTGAATAAATTAAATTAGGGTATTCGTTTTCGTGTTCCACGTATTAATCCATACGATTTGGATGACATTCCAACGGAGTATCGTGCTATGTTGGCAACAAATTATCCTCCGCGTCGCGATGAAGATATTGACGGTTGGTTTGAGTATTTTCAACGGGAAGTTTCTGTTTATAAACAAGCTATTCGACGTGTTATACAAGATGTTGTACAATTACGTGATCAGCATAAAACTCTAACCGCTGCTAATCATGATCTTAAAGTTAAAATGGAAAATTTCGACAAGAAAAAAAGAGTTTTATATGAAATTTTCGAAGGTGATAAAATCGATAAAGCAAAAATGCAAGATATATTTAGTAAGAAAATGATTTGTTGTTTTTCGTGACGATTCTATCAATCGTTTAGATCGTTTATCTGCAAAGATATCTGCTCAAACACTTGAATTAAAAGAAAATCATGCTAAAATAACTAATTTCGAAAAAGAACTCGCTCGAGTATGTAGATTTCAAAACAAAAAAACACCTATCTGTATTTGTTTTCTTATTAGAGAGGCGAATTACGTGCTCAATATGATGCATTAGTTCGAACAACACAAGCACGAGAAGTAGAAATAAAAATGATGAAAGAACGTTTAGCAAAGGCTGATGGACTGGAAGAAACAGTTCGGCGGCAAGAACTTGTCATTGAAAAATTGGAAGCCATGATTACGAATTACATGAAAGAAAAACGATTGAGAGGTCAAATTAGTTTGTTTTCTTTTCCTCAAAATATGGGTTTGTTTATTTAGGAGCATTCAGTGATTCCGATCGAACATTTCTATCTGAACATGCTGCCTTAGGATTAGAAAGTCAACAACTTCAAGTATATTTTTATTTTCGTTACAAAAAAACGCGATTCCATTCTTTGATTATAGAGACGAATACCACCCGCACGATACTCTGCATCGGTGATGAATCAACGAGAAGATCTAGTAAAACAAAATCTTAGTTATCAACAAGAATTAGCAAATCTCAAAGCACGAGTAAGGATATTCGAATTTAAAACTGCATCTTGAGTAAACATGATTTCATTTTATTAGTTTCAAGAAAATGCTTCTGCATGGGGACGAGAAAAAGCCGAACTTATGACGAAAATTAATGATATTGACCGACCAGTAAGGTGATAATATTTTCGTTGATCATCAATTTTTCTTTTTGTGCTAGGTCTACACACCGCGGCCACGAAAACTTGAACCTATTTAAATTTTTGTTTTTCTTGTTCAACAATAATAAAAATAAGAGACAACTGTTTTTCTTCACAACTGAGAGTAATAAACAAAAAAATAATAATATCTGACAAGTAAAAGTATGCAGATGACTAGCAAGCAAACAAACAAAAAATATAAATATATATTTGTCACTTAAACTTAATTCATATCAGAACCATAGCCACTACTAGCTGCCGACAGAGGCGTAATACAAATTGGTGATTGAATATTGATATTTTGAACGACTTTTTCCTTTAATTGCATATCGATATGACGCAAATCATTGGTAATTGTTTCCATTTGACGCTTATTTTCATGATATTGTTGACGATTGCAAGGATGGCGATAATTTCTTAGTTTATATTCAATATCATGTAATCTTTCGTTGAGTATCGAAGTCTTCTCATGGCGTAGTTTAAAATTTACTTGAAACTTCAACCAAGTAACTATTCAAAAACAAACATCAGAATGAGAGAATATTCTCAATTTCATTTTTCCGAACGACAAAATTCTCACGATATTCAAATAAGAATAAGATTTACCTTTAGATAAAAGCAAATTATTTGTTCTATAATCACGAGCTTTCCAATCCATTCCATGTCTATTATGACATTTATTGCATAGAAGTATATCACAATGACAGCAGAGTTCAAGTTTTTGATACGATTTACAATCGTAACATTTTGCATTGATATTCATCGAACGATTTTCCTCGAGTTGTTCTTGTCGAAATTGTTCCACGAGTGATAGTACTATACGATTTATAGGCAAAATTTGTCCAACAACAAAACGATACCGACAAAGAGGACATGTCAAAAACGAACGATTATGGGCGATGGAATGAACACATTTGCAACAAAACGTATGCGAGCATGGTAGTAAGCGAGGATCATCGAATAGATCCATACATATTGGACATGTCAATGTTTCTTCGAATGATGGCATCTAAAAATCTGAAAAGAAGAAACTAATCATATTTCTAAATACAGGCGAGGAAAATACAAGAGAAAACGAAAACGAGGAAAAGGATTTTATATATTCAAAAAATTAATGCCCTTCGTAAAAACGTTCGAGAAAACTTGCTGGTTTTTTCTTATATGTATTTTTCGTGCTATCGAAAACAGCAGCATTATGTTGTTGTCGCCAGATTTCAGCTGTTTCAACGAAATCCATTTGACCACGTACAACAAGTAAATCAATAGCACGTATATCTGTTACATCTTTATTCCGCATGAAGTTTTCCTGGAAAATAAACAGATGATCAATTGAATATTCTTTTCGGTAAATTTTACCTTGATAACATCGCGTAAACGTGGTTCTGTCCAATTGTTTTTAATATAATCAATACGAATGTAAGGTATTTGTCGAAGCCAAATCTTGTACAGATTTAGCACACGTCTTTTGGCTTCGGCATGATCTACTGAAAGAACAGGTCGAACTTGTTTTAATGTTTGAGGTATACGAGCTGACAATGACATAGAATTGATTTATTATCTAAAATGAAAATAGCTGATCAGTTACATATTCGTTTCAATGTTGTTTTTTCTTTTGAAAGAAAACAGTCAGATGAGAAGTTGACGTAAATGACCAATCATAATTGAGACTAGTCAACCAATAGGAAAATTAGCATAGAATACCGGTCTTTATCCACGAAATTCAGACGGTTTACTTACGTTAGTTACGCAAATAGACAGCTCGAAAACAACCTTAAAGAACAAATATTGTAACGAAATTTTATTTTAAAACTGTATCGACCTCTGAGTCCGTGACTAATCAAAAAAGAGATATACGTAAAAGACTTAAATCTAGGGTAACGCTTTGAAATTTAGTAATCAACGAGAGAAATAAATTTCTTGAAGATTCATTTCTCGTAAAACGTTTTTGATAGATTGAAAGAGTACAATGATTTCAATGAATTATCGTTAACATTGTAAAATCCAGCATAGGATTGTGTACGTTTCATCGAAAGAAAATGCCAACACGATAATAACCTTTACCAAATATCTGTGTCCAGTTCTCTATACGAAATTCTTTTTCAAGTCTCTTCTAATCATATTTTCAGCATAGATTAAAAGTATTAATTTTATATTTTTCTTTGAATTAACTAAAAATTGTTGACGTGCCTTATACAAAAGAGAATATATCACTCGGATGTTTATTACAGATTTCTTTTTTTAAATTGGTCCATTAATGAACAGTTTATGTGCTGTGAGAGTGGTGCTGTTTGTTTTGAATAAGAGATTTTACAGTTAAATGAGGTGATATAAAGAAATAGATGATTTGAAATTTAAAAGCATCATATCACATAGGTGACAACAATGAATTATTGATAGGGTTAGGTTTTTCTCATAGGTGTTGCTTTGCTGATTGAAAACAATATTCGGTTCGGCGTGTTAAATCGTCTTGTTGTGGTTGATTCTCATCGATAGAAAACAGCTAGATTGAACAAAATCACAGAAAAATATATAGACAAAAAAACAAAATGATCAGTCAAAGAAAGATCTATTAAATCGATTTTGGTTGAGCATAAGCCATTGTATGTTTACGAGCTGTATCATAAAATTCTTGTGGATTTTTAAGAATTTGTTGAGCTATAGCAGATACGAGAGGACTTTCAGTACTTGGATCAGCCAATAATTCGATTATTTGAAGTAGAACTTTGAAAACGAAAAAAAAAATATTGAAAAATGTTTTCTAAATAAAAATCTTTATTCTACTTGTGACTATGGATAGATTCGGTGTCCATTTTTCACCGAGAACATCGAGACCTAAATGATGAATAAGATAAATAAATTCTATTACGATCATCATAACGTACAAATGCTTCCATCATCTTTAATTGCTGGATGATATACTGGCGTTACGAATTTAACCTAGACAAGAACAAAATTATTATTATTTTTTTATAAAATTTCACTTGATCAAATAACCTTCGGTGGTTTAAATGGAAAGTCTGTCGGTAAATTAATATCAAGTGTAAAAATATAATCAGCATATGGTGAGTTGTTCTATAAAAATCAAATAAATAAATTTCTGTCTGATGTCGATGAGAAGATTTTTTATCATTAAAATCTTATTCATTGATATTATGGCATAATCTTATGTCATTAATATTTGTTGTACTTACTGGTCCAACGATTTTAGCTTCCAGTTGTAAGACTAAATATATATATATAATTAGAAATAAATGAGTAATACTTTTAAAACTAACTTTCGTTTCCTTTTGGTTCTAATTTATTGATTTGCTCTGAATTCTCCTTGGCTGTATTAAATTCCTATGAAGTAAACAACAATTTTCTACGTCAATCGATCTCTTTTGTTTTAAATTCAAATACTTTTAATAATCGTCGTTGGATCGTTGCCATTTTTATTTATTGACTACAAAACTATCAACAAAAACAACACGCGTCAAATTGAATTGTAAGTGAAGGCAAAAAATAGAGTTTTGCAAGAACATATAGCTTTGGCGAGACGAGAAACTTTTGATTGGTTAACTATGCGATAAAAATGTCACATATTTTTGTACCAGTGTTTTGTCCAATGACAGTGACATCTGTTGAACCGTCAGGCGGGTCGGCTAATCCCTAAAAAAAACAGATAACTAATATGATCGAAATATTGATATTAGAGGAATGATGTAAATTTGATTTAG
This sequence comes from Rotaria magnacalcarata, assembly GCA_900239745.1. Lineage (NCBI taxonomy): Eukaryota > Metazoa > Rotifera > Eurotatoria > Philodinida > Philodinidae > Rotaria > Rotaria magnacalcarata. The sequence goes on from OENM01000940.1 coordinate 32,821, forward strand.
GGTAATCATTCAAGCAGAGATTTCCGTCTGAAAGTAATAGAAAACACAGGGAGAATATATGGTTTAAATGAATGATTCAGAGTGAGTTATATGCCTTATGCATGTTTGAGGAGACAATACGAAATTTTCTTCACCTGTAAATACATTAGCGAATTTCAAGGATGTTCTTTTTCAAATAGTGATCATCTTTAGAAATTATCACTATGAGCTAATTTCGACTTCGTTTGAGTTATTATGATAAGATCATTAGACGAACATTTTTCAAGTAATTAATTTTAAATTGATAGATTTCATTTTTTAATCAGTTATGTGTTTTATTGTCGCTCAGGGTAAAACAATTTCTTCATCTTCATATAAACCTTGTTTTAATTTTCAGCATATAAATATTGTCATAAGCTGTATTTCATAAAGTAAATATAAATTAAATTTCATGGCTAATCAAGTACAAAAACAAATTTCTAAAGGTGAAGTTGTCTCAGTAAACAGGTTCTTCGGTGGTAGATAGAACGTGTCTTTATCGTGAAAAATGCGACATAAAACAATGCATCGCTAGTGTCTTTCATATCTGAGGTCAAACAACTACCGTCACGCTTTCATATCAAAAAATAACTTCGAGAGACAGACGTCCTGAGCTTATGTTTTAGCCATCTTGTAAATTTTAGCTCAAAATTACGAATCGATGTGACAGGAAAGCGAAAACTCCGGGTCATCACTATCTCGTTCATGAAAAACTTCCAAGTTGATAAAAATGATATGCTTCGTAGATAATGATAAACGTATATATGTGGCAAAAAAATGGTAGTTTTGCAACGACAAATAGAAAGTGAAACTGTTGGCGAACAAACAAAATAAAAGTCGCACGCTTCAGTATCGTTAAAAAAGTAAGAATACTTAGTTTTCAACATTATAATATGCAATGATATAAGATAAAAGACGACAGCCAAGAGTAGCAGTAACAAGGAAATGAAAATATGATGAGGCGTGGTAATTGACGATCAGGAAATAGTTTTAAAGAAGTTCTTATTCATAATACGAAGTTCAAGCAATTGATTTCCATAATCAACCTCCACCCTCTCCAGAATAGAGCGCCACCAAAAATAGAACGATGTATTGAATAGTAATAGAAAGTCATGACTTCCAACTCTGGAGGTGGTAGCTCGGTTATACGTAGAATAGTTTTATTACAAACGATGTTAAACAATACAGCTCTTATTATACGAAACAATATTACAGTCTGAATTGAAATCTTAGACTTTGAAATCAAAGCAAAACGTCCTTCTAGAGAAAATAAAAAATATGTATCAATCTTCTCAATGCAATATATCACTGCAATTTTCTAAAAAACAAACGTCTGATTAATGATTTTGCATCAGTATTAATCAAGTAGTTGTAACTTTGTCTATGTGTTCTAGCTGCAGTAATATGAGCGTCATTAGATGACTTGAGTTTTTCCCCACAGAAAGCGCTTAGGTATTATCTCCCTTGCTAAGATCCTCATGTGCGCGAGACTGGGAAAAAATCAAGAGGTAAACGTGATAATTTTTTCCTTTCCAGTACATTGTTGTATAGAGAAGTATAAAGTTTCACCTTTTCCCTCTTGGTGTAGACCTTCACTCACATTCGCAGACAACCTCTCGTCTGTCGTTGCATATAGGTTTTTGGAGCCACAACCTGAAATCTTCTACGATTCCTCGTGTATTAAGATTGTAGTATGTGTTTGTTGCACAAATGTTACCCATTGACAGCTGTTATCATTTTCTTATTTGATATTTCGATTATTACTCATAAAGTTTTCTTATCTTAACTGATTTATGCCTGTGTGTGCATAGTTGCTGTTTTTAAGATGATTCTTTTTTCATCGTATATAAATACAATCAATTATTCTATTTTGTCGCGCCTGTACGAAGAAAAATTTGATGTAGTTTGTTGCAGTTAATTTATGATTATTTATCGTACTATTCTATATACCGTACCGTAATAAGTCATTTGTGAGTAGTTCAATATAACTATGTTGCTTGTAATATAGTGCTTTCCGCATTCTGACTTTCAAATTTTCTAGGAGAAACGAAAGTTTCTCAAGATTTTGGTTACCACTGAGAACATTCATTCGAAACAGCCCTATACACTTCGATAGTTCAATTTCTCTCACTCAGACTTACTTTCAGCGCATTGAAGACCTATCTCATGACCTGCATCTTCTTCATTTATTCATAAAAATTAGCTTTCTTTATCTGTAAAATTATATTCGCATGCACCTTTGTTGTTCTTTTCTCTTGTTGTTTGCCATGCATCAAAGATGTTTTGTTCTTTTCCATCGCATACGAATGTTGGAATTTTCTTATCATTTCTTTCTTCTTGCTCATAATTTATAGAATTTTCAAACTCTTCCGATGATTCTATGGATATGACGTAACGCTTTTGTGTCAACAATGACGATGTATACAGCTATACAGATAAAATACGAGTGGAGTTAAGATCTCACACTTTTTCTGATCCCTATAAAGTGATTTTGTTAGCCAGTTCATTTTAACATATGATGGATGAGATAAGTAGCCATATAGGAAATTTATTTGAAATAAAAAGTAAATGTATCCAGTGCCTGATCTTTATGAGCCAATATCTTTTTCTGTCGAGGCAAAACGGAAACTAGAAAAATCATAATTCTTGTTTGTTCTTTAAGGACCATAATTTTCGACTTAAAAATAAACTTGTAAAGATATTTTGTTGATTATTTCGTGTGAATGTGAGTGTATGGTTGGGTCGTGGATGAAGAGATGATAAACCCAAAGCCACAGACCCACACCCTCAAGTTCTTTCGCTCATTTGATCCGAACTTGGATCTAAAAACTGTTGTGCCACTATTCATGAACAAGCTATTTTCTCTCTATTAGTAGCATTAACAATGATGTCTATATTCTCTTTCAGTCTAAATTAATTTTTACCTATTTTCTGCTTTTTGCAAAGTGGTAGAAACAACCACAATTAATATGAATACGGCAAATGAAGCGAAAATCAATTCAGAATCCACAGAAATTCATCGACTATTTTATGTAGAAGATGATAATTTTTCAAATGGTGATGAATACAAAATGGCAATCGATTATCAAAATATGCCAAAAATAGTCGAAAATCTTCGTCAATTAGACGTTCAGAAAGCAAAAATATTTGGTATATTTGGTGATGATATGGATGTTACAAAGTTTCTCTATTCATTATTTCCCGATGGTCAAAATAAAATAGAATCATTATTCTCTAATTGTGATCGAATGCCAACTATATGGACTATTTTCAATAATATCGATTTGGTTTTTTTATTAATTTGTAATCAAGATTTGGCTTTGGAAAAAGGAAACTATTTTACTGTTGTGATGCAAAGATTTTTACAAGATATATGTCACAATATTATTATTTGCCCATCGGAAACATTTTTTACGAATTTTTCAACGGAACATTCATTTCACGGTAAACCACATGGATCTCGAACATACAAATTAGTGAAAAAGGAATTAGTTGATATTCAAACACCGAAAAACATAAAACTTGATGATAAGAATATTTTCAAATTAGTATTAGACGAAAGCTGTCAAAACGTTTTAAGTACAAATAATAGTCCAACGACATATTGTGTTCGAAAAATTGTTCAAGAAACAAATCAAACCACAGCAAATAACAGATTTAATGAATTAAAGGAACTTTTACAAAAATATTTTGACATTGGAACCGCTAACTTACGTACAATCTTCAAGTTATGTGATGAAACTCGAATATTTTTATCAATCAAACAAAAAGCAAAAATAGAAAAAGTTATTACAGATCATGTACAATTATATAATAATCAAACAGCGCATATTGATCATGAAGTAAAGTCCTTCATAAATGAGCTAATTGGCAAAGGAAAAATATTGAGCTCTTTAAGACATGACACTGAAAAAGAAATTAGGAAAAAGTTATATGAAATCACAAAGAGTTGGCTAATCGAACCCAAACATTCAAAAACAACTGCTGAAGATTGTACGGAATACCTTATCGGCTCGTTAGAAAACCATTTCAAAAATAAACCATCGAAATTTAATATTACTGATGAACATCGTTCCGAATTTATATCTCGAATGAAGAAAAATGACAAAAAAAATGAAGTACGCGATTTGCAAGAGCTATGTATAAAATTCATTATATTAGAAGCTCAATCGGAAAATCAATTCGATGTTCATTTTGATATTCATCCATTGCATTACATTCCTGAATTTGACACTGAACATCATTTACAGCATATTTCTGTTAATAGTTCAGCTCCAATTAAAATTACATTCAATGAATTAAATACTTTCATGAATCTGTCTGTACTATCTGAGTCCGATCGTCTTGCATTGCCCCGAAGAATAAAACTGATTGCTTGTTATCGTACAAGCGATGGTAAAAGCGAAATTATTATCATTAACAGGCCTAATATTGTTAATGAAAGATTAAGCGAAAACGATGGATATAGTATTTTATTGCATAAAAATGGATTTTTTAAAAAGATTCCAGATTATTCTCGCTTTGGAATTCATCTGGCATATGCATCCAGTCAAAATTCACAAACATTAGTTTTTTATCATAAGACTACTGGAGAAGTATCAAGATGGTCGGTGAATGAATCTGGAGAATTAAAAAGTCATACCATCTTACATCAATTGGATAAATCCAATCAGCCCAGCGGTGTGAAAAGTCTGGCATTAACTGCAGCACAGGACTTATTGATTCTCATCGACTCAACTTCCACAGTCTATTCAATCGATATCTCAAATGAAACCAATGCAGTTACATTATTATTATATAAAACTACGAATAGTTCAATTAATCAAAGAGATTTCATGACTAACGACGGTGAACTTTATGATAACGTTCAAACAATTGGAGAAAAAAATCCAATATTTTTCTTTCAAGCGAAAAATTGTATTGATATAATTGATCAAAATTATTGTCAAATGTTTAGTATCAAATTAATTCATAATGCACAATTTTATAAAATGCAAATTTTTACAGATTTCTTTGATACATATTGTGTATTATTTAATTCTCAAGTTAATGAAGTATACTGTATTCAAAATCTAATCTCAGATACACGTATTGAACGACAGGAAAGTTCGAATAATTTAGCCGAATCATCTCAACAATACATTGGTAATCGACTATTGGATATAATTAAAAAGGGTGAAATACAATTTGGTGTTTCAGATTTAATGATTGAAACTCAATATTGTTTAGTACTATCACCAGAATATACATCGTATTGTGATAAAATTAAAAAATATTTCAAAAATTTGGGTGTCTTCGGAACATTAACAATAGGATACGAAAACATGGACTTAAAGTGTTCTACAATAGATATTGAATGTTTAATTAAAACCATGCTTAGTCGCGTACCACTACAACTTTGCACGATTGAAATGGGTACTCTTGTTCCATTGAATAATGGACGACGTGATCGAATGGATCATTTATCATCAAAATCATTCCGTATTGATATGAAAGCAAGAGAAATTTCATTTTCATGTTTAGATTATTTATTAAATAATATTAATGAAAATGAAAATATTCAAATTATTGGTATTCTCGGCCGTCAATCAACGGGAAAAAGTTATTTATTAGATATAATATTTCAAACCAGATTTGCTGTTGCAGCTGGACGATGCACTGATGGAATATGGATGAGTTATGTCTTCCTTAACAACACGCATTTTGTTATATTAGATTGCGAAGGCTTATTTAGTGATCAACGGACTGATAACGAAGAGATAAAACTGATTTCATTATTAACTGCTGTTTGTGATATAACAATTCTTAGTCAAGATTTAGGATTTAGCCGTTTTCAAGATCGTCTATTCGCTCTTCTGTCACAAGCAGTGGAGAAAATAAGCAAAAGTGAAAAATTATTCAAAGGAATATTGCTAGTGGCAATCCGTGATATAAGCGATAATATCAATAAAGAGTCATTTGAAGCTGCTGAGAACAAATTTTTAGATTTGCAAAGTAGAGGTAAAAGTGGCTTTCTTGAACAATTATTTTCTAATACATTCCAAATCCAATTATTACATCATTATGAAAACAGAAACTTTGATCATGAAGTTAGAGGATTGCGTCAACTATTTTTCAATTACATTAATACTGAATCACAGATATCGCGTCGATGGGAAAATGGAAAAACTTTAGCTGATCGCTTGAAAATTCTTTTGGTACAGTTATATACCGATGATTTTATTGATTCTGATGAAATACATTGTGAAATGAAACTAGTAGAACTAATCGAACGAATGAAAAAAGCATGGACTACATTTGATTTAAACGATGAAGAAAACATTGAAATAAATGAACAAATTATAGAAACCACGTTCAATGATAAACAATATTCAATTAAATTGAATCATAAGAAATTATATTTGGAAGAAAATGCTTCGAATCAAAATTTCGACAACATGTGTGAATTTATTCTTAATCAATTATATCCTCAAAATGATTCTACAACTGAAACCGACGAAGAAATGAATAAAATACAAGTATTTGTCGATAAACTTATTCCTGAGATTATGAGTTATCGCAGTCAACAAGTAAAAAAATGGATGATTGAAAATTTTAAACAAGAATTTCCAATAGAAAATAATAACATTAAAGACATGAAAACAAAATTTTTGAGTACAATCGAACAATATATGCGTTCATTTAAATTACAAATATGTTTGAAAAAATGTTCAATATGTTATTTAAAATGTATAAAAAATTCTCAACATACACAAGAAACAAAATCTTTACTTGAACAGAAAAAAGAAGAGTTAAAACATATACTAACGTCTTTCGAAATAACTGACTTGAAAAATATTCGTGAACATATGGAGGAATTAAATCAAAAAATATGTACGGCATCAGCAAACGAAAACAATCTTCGTCAAAGGATGAATTTATTATCTATTGAATTAAAAGATCTCATTGAAAAAGAAAAAATTGAAACACAAAATGATGAATATGATTCGAAGATTGCTATTGAAAATGAAAAGATTCATGGTTATCATCAAAAGATCAATGATATTTATCAACAGTTAAAAACCCTTCTACCAAACAACGATTTACAAGACATGAATAAATTGCGCCAAGAGCTTGATGCAGAACTTTTACTTATCATAGATCCTAATCAATACAATAGCGATCAATTGCAAACTCTGGTCGATTTATTTCATAAAAACTATAAAAATGGTGATAAACCTAAAACTGATTTACTGCATTGGTCGATAGACGGAGAAACTATTGGCATAACTGAATTAATAGGTCATTGTCAACATCAAACACCATTATTTTTGGCTATGATGAACAAAAATATTGATCAGATTTTCCATTATTCTATATTTATTGAAAATAATTTAAAACATATCGGAAAACAACTTGATGAATACAAAGAAAATTTGAACAATGTCGAAACCAAAATCAACGAACTGAAACAGAAACAAATCAATGTTCAGCAGGAAACAGAGAATACGATGAAACTGATTAAAGAAAACGAAATCGAAGAGGAAGAAGTTGCTAAAGAAATAAATGATATAAAAATTCAGCAAGAAACTTTATCGAAAACAATTTATGATGATCATCAAACAAATGACACTATGAATCAACTTATCCATAAAAAAATTCAACATTACATTGAAAATTTGAAAGATAAACGAAATAAAATTGTTCATTCCCATATTTATAATGATCATGAAACTCTCGAGACAAACAAAGAAAAGGCAGTTAAGACGTTACAATTCCTTTTAGACGAAAAAGATCAAAAAGAGCGTATTATAACTGATTACAGAAAAGAAATGGAGGAAACACCAGATGATCATAATCGAATCCATCAATGCCGGGAAGAAATAAATAGTAATGAAAAAACAGTCAAAACCATCGTTGAAAAACTTAATCGTGTTCAAACAAAAATCAATTCCATCGAGACAGATCAGTTGCTATTGGAAAAAATGGACGAAGAACTTTATCAAATCGATCAGCTCAAGCAAAGTCTACATTCATCTGATGAAAGAATTCAATCAAAACAAAAACGTTTGTCTCAATGTTTGGAGCGGGTAAATAAGCAGAAAATAGAGATTAAAACTTTAGAAGAAGATGATCCCGATGACTTCATCGAGCAGGAGAAACAAAAGTTAGAGAAACTTAACAAACAGTACGACGGTCTTTCAACTGAATTGAACGAATTAGAACAACAAAATTTAGCATTATACAACAATAATACTCTATTGTGCAAAATTTTGAACGAACAAGAATTCGATCTAGACAAACAAAACCAAATATTACAAGATCGTCACGATGAACTATCAAAATCTCTAGAAAATTTAAATGAGAAAAATGCCTGTATTCTAAATAATTTATCATCAAATAAGGCAAAATTAAATGAGCAAAATCAACAATTGTCAAATATCAGCAAAGAACTCGACGATCAAAATATCGCATACGGAAATTGCAAAGAAATAGTTCAATTCAATGGAGAATTAAATGTTTCGGGAAATACACTTTTTGAATCACTTAACAATGTTAAAAATTTACTGAATACTAATTTGAAAAGGTTGAATGAGATTTTTCAAGCAAACACATTAATAGATGATAATGCAGCATTATCGAATGCATTCAAATCTGCCGATGAAGAACTCGCTAGGCTTAAAACTGTGAGAGATCAGTTAAGTAAACAGTTAGATGAAATCACCGGTAATAATCGTTCGTTTAACTTCGTGAATTCTCAAAAATGTAATGAAGAATACCAAAGTGTTATCAGAAAGCATAAAGCTGCAAGTTCATTAAATGAAAATTTAAAACAACAAAAATTAGATAGTAGTATTTATTCTCGTTTATCGAAAGAAATTTCATGTCTAGAAAAAGAAGCGCAAAATCATTGTGACTGTGGAACAGATCATAAATGTTCTGGTATGTGCCAAATATGTGCTGCAGAAACTATAACAAAACAAAATCTGTGTATGTTCAAAGCGGGACATAATGGCGAACATAAATGTGATAGCGGTCATATATGTACGAAATTCTGTGACATTTGTCAGTTCTATGATATGCCAACTAGTAGATGTCAATTCGTATACGGCCACAAAGAACCAGAACGTCATCAATGTGAAGGCACTCACCAATGCCCAATAACATGCATTTGTTCGGATCCATGTGCCACACCATTAGATCTCACACAACATAAAATTCATCGATGCAACAAAAAAGATTGTTGGAAACCCTGTATGTTTCCATGTGGTAATTTATGTGCGACTGAAGATCATAATCATGATATGACAACAGAGTCAGTTACAATAAGTATTGGCCGCGAAACTCGTCAAATGAAAAAGCATTTATGCGATCAGTCTCATTATTGTCAAGGTATATGTGATGCACCTGGTGTTTGTCAACAGGAATATAAAACACAGCAAAGAAAATGGAAAACAGAATCGGGTGAAGAATTTGAATACCAACATATTGAAGTACAAAAAGTTCGTGGTAAATGTGGAGTCGTGATTCCAGCAGGAAAATCGTCGCATGATGACACTACAAGTCATCAATGTGATGGACATGAACAGCATACTTGTCAAGAAAGATGTCCTGACTGTGGATCATTTTGTAGAAATCGTCATGGTCATAAAGGATTTCATAGAACACTTCATCGAAATAAAGATTTACACGTATTTACCAGTACAAATCCAACTGATACAATTGAAATACGTTCAAGTGAATCACAAGAAACTGATGCAAGAAAATATAAAGTTGGAGAATCAGCAAAACCAGAAAATTGTAGTGTATCTTGCAAGCGTCGTGGTCGATCTCATTTTCATTTAGTAGAATGCCCTGGTGGTGTTGGATGTTTGGGGAAAGTACTTGGTAATAGAGCAAAGCATTCAGATGCCGCATATTACTACGGACCAGATCAACCAAGTCCAAAACAATTCGATGAAATTTTATGTTCTACATATTGGTCACAACATAAATGGCTGCCCCCTGTTGACAATGAAGCTGATCTAAAGTTAATTAATTTATGTAATGCATACTGCAAAGATCATGTCATTCGAGAAAAAAATGTTCTTACTGCTCAAGATGGTGCTAAAGGTTTCTGTACATCAGATGCTTGGCATATTGGAAATCATGTTTTTCAGTGCCAAGCGGATCATTCTACATTAGAAATGTATCAGGGTATTGATGTATGTTTTGTTATCGATACCACTGGATCTATGGACAAGTACTTTGAAAAAGTAAAACAAGCTATTATTCGTATCGTTAATGACAATCAAACTTTTCTGGCAAAAATCAAATCAAAATGTGATTTTCAATTTGCGATCGTTGATTATCGAGATCATGAACCAGAAGGAGATTATATTTATCATAAATGTGATTTTACAAATCATACAGCGGCTATGGATTATGTGATGAATTTGAAAAGCGGTTCAGGCGGTGATCTTCCAGAGGCCGTACTTGATGGTCTTGATGCAGCATGTGCATTAAATTGGCGTAAAAATGCTGATCATCTATTATTTCATATTCTTGATGCACCTCCGCACGGCAAAATATATACAAAACGGCCCGACAAATGGTCGAATGGTTGTCCATGTGGAAAAACTGCTCAAAATATATTACAAGCGATGAAAAACAAAAAAATTGCGTATCATATACTACCTTGCTCAAATGAGATAAATATGATGATTGGTGAATTTAAAAAGCATATAGAGGTTAAAACTTTGGCATTCAATGATAAAATCACGTTTGAAGGTGCTATCGCTAAACAAGTATTAGAGCATTTAATTGATACTGAAATTACATTGAAAAAGACATAATATTATTGACCATTTTCATCTTTTTTCACCTCTTTTTTTCATATAATTTAAAAAACTATATACACGATGATTTTAATCAAGACAAATTCATTATTTTTCCATTTTTTTTAATTTTCAAATAAAGATTTATCTCTTTACAAAAAATATTCTTCTTATAAGTTACTCTGGATAAGAATGAGACTCACATTTATATCCGAAGAAAATAATGAAGGTAAGTTTATCTACTCGCGTCTTTTTTTCGTATTATTGAGTTTAGTAGCACACTAAATAAATAATAGGGTTATTTGCTATTTACGTCAATGATCATAATTATAATCAGGAAATGATTTCAACTATTCTCTCTTATTTGCACCATCATCTTATTAGGTAGATGGGACGTAATGTTATAATTCAAATGTAAGCATTTTAGAGCGAGTATAGATGTCTATTCATCTGAAAAGACAAGCGTTAATGTAGATTTATAGAGGCTAATTTTTACACTATTATCACACGTCATACGACACTTGACCATGTCATATTCATTTTCAGAAGCATATGAATTCTTAATCGTTGCGTTTGTGGCATCACTAGAATGAACACATTAACCTTCCAAAGATTTTTTGACAGTATGTCTCTATGCTTCACAGATGAATGACAATGTCAAGTTCTAGATAATTAATTGATGAATGATGAAGAATATTCATTTTAATTTTCTTTTTCTTTCTGGTGACATAAAGTGATCTTGTTCATTTGTATGTACTTTTTAAGCGTGATGTCGAATTTAACATTGTTTTAGACTACAACCAAACAGAGTCAATCTAAATTGCTTATGTTAATTTTCTAATATTTCAACGAAATGAAAAGAAATACAAATATACAGCTACATAATATCAATGACGATTTAATTACATTAATCGTTCAAGTTCATCAGCTGATCGAGTTAAATATGAAGCTGCTTCACGGTAAGCATTTACGAGAACTTTAATTGAAGTCGCTTCTGTAGTAGAGAGTTTCATTTGTTTTGACGATTTAACAGACGATGAGTCACTTGTTCCTATTTGGACAGTCAAATGAAATATAAAGATTATTTGAAAAACAAAAATCTAACCATTCGTATGCGATAGAGACGAAATGAAGGTGGGCGGAGGTGGTGGTGGTGGTGGT
>OENM01000941.1:9620-23084 GCA_900239745.1 Rotaria magnacalcarata
GGGGGGGGGGCTTAAGTACTTCTCATACTTTTCGACTAAAAAGTACTGATAAGTACTTTTGAAAGTAAGAAAAGTATGATATAGTACTATAGAAAGTGGAAAATTTATCGAAAAGTACTATAAAAAGTGACATATAGTAAGAGAAATTACTTTATTTTACTTTATTACTATTAAAACTGATTAAAAATGACTTTTGGTTCACTTTTGTTTTACATCGGTAGTTGCTTAGAAGTAACGAGCTTTATACTTCTTCTTTACTTGAAAAAAAGTCGTTAGCGCAACCCCTGTGGGATTAAAATGTGAAACACGATGAAACTCCTTTTCTGGAATCCGTCTGCCACGGCCAGTGATAGTCTGTGAAGGTTCTCTGTTATGGTCTGTATTATGATGTATGGAATCTCTAGAAACCATCACAGAGCGTTACAGAGAAAATAACTAATTAACTAATTTCTCTGTAACGGTCTGTGGGGGTTTAAAATTTCAACCCTATATACTCCAACACTCCTCTCAGATCGTGTTTCACGAAATGATACGACGAATGTTTGCAAAAACTCTTTTTATCAAGAGAGCAAGACAAGAAAAAAATATGCTGCTTGGCTTTTTTTCTTCAAAAACGATAACTTTTGCATGTTGATGATGTTTTTTATTTACGAAAGTAAGCACAAGAGAGATTCTCTATCTTTTCTTTGCAATAGCAAAATGATGATAAGGTTGATTAAGAGCAGGAAAAAGAAACTAAATCTGTCGTAAACAACTGTTAACCGATGTCGATGAAAAGTGAAATTTCTATTATAGATTTCATAACAAAAATAAAAACACTACTAAATCATCTTGATTACTTTATAAGTTTGCCTATTTTTCAATTGTAATTATTGGGTGTGGGTGTATTAATGAATAGTAGCACCATACGCATACTCACACCCTCAAATTTATGCTAAAACAAGAATAACTAAATCAAGAATTAGTCCATCAATTTTAGTTTTCTTTTTGTAAATCATTGTGAAATGACCAAATATGAAATTTGCTTCAATAAAAATCATTTGAATAATAGGTAAAATTTATTATTGGCTTGTCGGTGTTTCTTCATCCATTCGTTTCATGAATGCTTTACGGTTGCTATGAGTAATCCTTCTCAAGGTAGTAAACTTTTGAAAAAAACAAAAGGGAGGTAAAGCTGCACAGAAATTGTTGCGATGCTGTAGCAGTTACAAAAACAAAATCATTCGAAAAACAGAAGTAGCCGGCATAAGTGGTAAAATTTCCAATCAACAACAACAATATAAAAATTTCCAACATTTCTTGTTTTCAATTATTTGATTGCGGTGAGGGAATTATTAGGAATATTAGAAAAACAATTGATGTTTTGTTTTGAATGTTATATACATACAATCGACATGCTGTGAATATTGAGAAAAGGTTCCGGGTGCCAGGTGTGAACAAGAGCCCGTCGAGTCCAACATTTTTACGTCCAGAAGCGGACCCAATTTAGAATAAAATTTAACACCCAGACCCCGTCGGTTTCGGACCTGGATCGAACACGATGGAATCTATGTGGGGGCATCTGGAGGGGAAGCTTGAGGGTGGGTGCGGGTGTGGGTGTGGTTACGAACTGTTCTTTCAACCACATCCACACACCCACACCCATACCCTCAAGATATTTACTCTGTGAGTGAATGTTAGTATTCAAGTATTCTGTGTGCAACCTGTTGCGGGAAAAGGAACAAGAAAGAAGGGCACATAATCCAAGTGTCTGTTCTCTTTCTCGTGAATAACCATCAATGGTGTCTTTTCTCTTCATTTCTGGTAAGGTTGTTACGACAGAGAGTAGATATTTAAGTGAAACTGCACAATTAGCCAATCATTTTATTCTCCATTTACTATTAGGAGCAGCGAAGGGATATCAATTTCATAAAAAGATCTGAAAACTCGTCTAGATCCACAACAGCATCTAACAACGATAACGTATGCCTACAAAAAGCCCATGTATACTTTTTCCGGAGTAGCTGCTATGAAAATCAAATATCAACAGCTCGAGATCAGTAATGGCCAAGTTCACATATTTACAGATGTTGTATTCCATGAACTATCACTGCATGAATATAATCTATCAGTGGAACAAGTGATCAACAGCCTTCGACCATGTTCCGCATCTTATTAGATATCAGGGATAGAAATGAATAACCAAGTTCTATTATGCATGGCTACCATTAAATATCACTATATTCGACGATTCAAAGCAGAGACGTGCACAGGACAGGACGTCCTGCTGTCCTGTCCTGTCCTGTCCTGTCCGACAGGACAGGGCGCAGTTTTGATTTTTGCCCTGTCCTGCCGCCCGCCAGGACAAGATAGCTAACAGGACAGGTCAGGACAGAACGAAAAAGCTTGTCCTGTTGTCCTGCAGTCTTCTTAATCAACTTTCTGGAAGATCGGCAATTTGGTGAATTTCTAGGATAAAATTCGCCAATTGTAATCCGTACGATTATGAATCAACTAAATTAATGATAGAATATTGAACAATTATTTTTTTTATTGTTGTATTTATATACATTTGAGCCAATGNACTTTGACCGTTCACAATATTAAGTACTATGGTTGAGTTACAACCAGAGCTGCCACCGGATCGGCCTTCCAGACCATCGGAAAATATGAAATTCAAATTTGAATTGTTCCCTATAATTTATAGTGAAGTAGAGTATGAGACTAACTCAAAGTAGCATTATTGACCCAGTCCATCCTTTCTTTGTATGAGAAATATATTTGCTAACATCGGTTTTTAGAGAAATGTGATAATAGATACAAAGATTCTTCACATAAAAAAACGATGAATTGGGTCAATAATGCTGATCTGACCTTGTCTCTTACTCTAATTCATTATTATGCAAACAGATTAACTCAGATTTGAATATCTTATTTTCCAATGGCCTGCCAGATTGACCTAACGGCAGCTCTAGTTATAACTCAATTGATTCAAATTGGAGAATCTCTAGTGTGAGGTTCAACAATATAGTTTTTGTTTCGCCAATTGGTGAAAAGAACGACTGTCGACGGTATACTACCCTCTCGTTCTATTGTTATTCATATTGTTTTTTTAAAGAAGCTGCATTTTTCGCGTGCTAATTTCTGTTACTCGAGCGGTATTGTGAGCGACCGTTGTTTCTATGCGAATGGGTCACAATATTAATTCAAATATTCCTTGAAGAAAAACGCTACTAAACATTTATTATCATTGACGACTCAGAGATTTTCGATCACAATCGGAGATAACCACAGGACAGGACATCCTGTCGTCCTGGTGCCCTGTCCTGTCCTGCAGGGCAGGACGCAATTTTTATTTTGGTCCTGCACTGCCGCCCGCCAGGACAAGAAACTTACCAGGACAGGTCAGGGCAGGACGAAAAATCTCGTCCTATGCACGTCTCTGATTCAAAGCATTAGGAGAAAGGCAAAAGACAGAGGCAGCGTCTGAGAATGCAGTTGTTGTTACTCAAAATGATCGTGCGTCTATATCAAGTGTCGAAGATGTCATCAAAGTTGTGTTGCAAATTTGTCCCGATTTTAGAGTCAATGGCGATACTGAATATCATCCAACATTTAATTACTGTGTGGTTGATGTTAGCGTTAATGTTGGATCACACTAACGCTAGACGATGATTTAGATGCGCTTTCTAGTATAACGGTAGTACATCTGCCCGGATAGCGGAAGGTATGGGTTCGATTCCCATGAAGGTCATCTTTTTCATCGTTCTGTCACATAACATCAGTGACACTGCTTGTCTCTTTCGTTCTATACATATTAGAGCCTAACAGTTGATGATGCTATATTGAATGTGAACAGTTGGGAAAGCTTGCGACTAGTTGAGAATCGATATATAACTATTGAAGATAATGAATGACTTCTGGCGCAAAAAGACAAATTACTCAGACAATTTCCACGGATGTCTATATTTAATCCTCCAGGAAGTCAGCTTGAATATGGCCTCAAATTTCTGACGCTAACTGTGGATGCAAAACAAGAGAGCGATGAATTACGACGAAGGATGTTGACCAACGCCCTGCGAAGTCGGGTAAGTCTGGTGACGAATAAAAATCCAGATCTCGGACATACGTTTTTGTATCTCAGTGCTTTTGATTGCAATATATCAATGCAGAAGCAAGTGACACAATGGGTGAGCTACAAACTGATTCATTCCTAAAATAATTAGATGAACGCACACCAGTCAATGCCTATGAATGAGAAAGAAATTCTTCTTTTTACTCAAAAAATCAAATAAAAAATAAGACTTACTGCAAGATGCGCCATATGTGTCATATCATATTCAGTAAAGGTGTTCTGAAATAGTTGTACACCATTAATATTCCCTCCAATAACGATAATTGTTGAATAGAGATGACATGAGGGTGTTGGTGTGGGTTCGTGTGAGTTTGCATGTCGGTATGAGGGAACAAAAGCTCTGCATAAACACGCACACCCACACCCTCAGATTTATTACAACTTGCCAAGAGATTCTGACGAAGTCAAGTTGAAACTTGACAGAAACCGGTCAATAAAGTCTACCAAAACGAAAAAAAACTTTTAAATATTTATCTTCAATCTCGAGAGAGTGTACAAGAAAAAGATAGGTTTTCTTGGAATAATAATAAACCAACTATTTTTCTATATATATACACCTTTGGGTGAGCAGTGAACAGCCTAAATCAAGTTTTAATAGGAAGGACTTGCTAGGATAATTTTGATATGTGTACATGCTATGATGACTCACCACCTATCTAGAGAAGTTCAGCTCTAGTTCGGAACCGATGAGCTGTTCAAAACTTTCACTATCATAAACTTTCACTATTTGAACAGTTCTTTTCAACAAACTTAAGCTTTCGAAATAGTTCGGTTGTATGATTTGATCACCATGGAAAGCTATACATATCATCATCAGGATTGGTTAGGGAATCCCCGATTCTATATCTATGACTCCTTTGATGTGCTATGTGGGGCTCACAAGTCATCAAGGCTTATTCTATGAGATACTCGTAGGGCTACAAGTTTTTTTAATATATGGATACCAATAGTTCCTCAAGTTCTATTATATAAGAGCACCAAGATGTCCTTAATGACTATCCTATGGGTATTCCTATATAGTAGGCCTTGAGGGCCTATGTATCCACCCATATTATAACATCTAGAATAACTTCAAGTTAGGTTCATTTGAAAAGAAATGCTTGAAAAAGCTCCACTCGTTAAAAAGAGCTGTTCGAACAGTTCTCTAGTTCATTTGAATGAAGTTCGTCAACGTGAGCCGGTTGATCCCTATTCCTTACTACTCTTCAAGATGATTTTGTAGACAGTTTGGTCAAAACCAATCCGTTGTCCATAATTTTTCCTTTTTGCAGTACACATAACACTCGGATTTAAATCCGAGGTTATCATAATTTTTTCTTACATATGTCAGTCTAATTTTTTCAAAGATTATATATTCGTAGAATAATGAAAGTGAAATTTCTTCGAAAAATATATCGATCACTTCATGCATTGTATATCGTTTTCTGATTCTGAAATCATTATTGATGAGTACGTATATTAAGACAGATTTTCGAATCTAAGTGCAACAATGCAAATACTCTGGCCTCCGCTTGCACTTTTTTAAAAATATAGGAATCATTAGAGGATCAAGGTTGTCAAAAATATAGGATTTTCGATAAAAAAAGACAAAAATATAGGATATTTTATACATAGTTTCTGTTGAATTGTTTTGGTGTTTTTTAACTGCTCTGCTCGAAAATCGTTTTAATGAAGCTGTTATAAACAGTTCAATCGTAGCCAAGGTCCATACGTCATTTTTTCTACTAAAATAAGTCGCTAATTCGAGGATCATTATAAAAGTTTTCTCAAATCGATAAATAACGATAAAGTAGATCATAAGCTTTGAGAGAACAAAGTACATGAAAAAGACAAATACTGTTCTCATAAATTAAAGAAGACGTTTCAGATTACGGACATGACTTCCCAAAAAATCTCAACTTAACTTTATTGTCCTGATAATCAGCATTCATTGCTTATTATTTTCCACGAGCTTGTTTTGTATTTTATCATAACTCAATTTTCTCTGGTAACAAGTGCAAATGAAAATGCATATACACAGGATAGTGGAAAATTTCACGAGCTTTCAGAGGATATCGTTACTTTAAAACAAATATGTTCTTTTGGTAACAGTATCCTCAAAATACAAAGGGAAACTTATTTTTTCCAGGGGTATATATATATATACAGCTTTTATATCTAACTGAAACTTCACTAAAAACCCGAAACTGGTACATGATCACTTTGTGAATGTTTTTTTCTTTTGAACTATTTTGTACTTTGTATTAAAAAATTTCTCAATCAGCCCACTAAATAGGCGAAAGGAAAAGTACTATTTAAAAACAATGTCACTATAATACAAGAATTTGTCCAAAACGCATGATTATACACATTAAAAGTTTTTTTTCGACAAAAAGGCAATAGCAAAATTAAGAGGTTTTTGCACATTTTCTACTTTCTTCGATAAAATATAGGAAAAATAGGAACTTTCATTAAAATATAGGACAAAAATAGGACGTTTTTGAAAATAGAGGAAATATAGGTCGAATCGCCGCCCAGCAAGTACTTGATCTTTTTTGATAAAATCAGAGACATATTTCAATATAAACTACTTCTTGTTTTTCATGTATCTATGGTATTTCATGTTCTACAGCTCAATAAAGAAATGAATCCTAAGAAGAAAATTAACACGAAACTGCCGTCAACGCCACAGTCGATTATTCCTGCAACAAAAGGCAGTTGAATGAAACTTGCAATACAGAAAATTGACCAGGTAAGGAGATCTATAATGTGTTTGATGGGCATAGTAACTTAAACTATGGATCTATTTAGGTATTTTATTTATGTATGAAATGACTCATATACTTATTCAAATAAAAGTCTTTTTTTCGATTGGTTTAACTACAGAAGTATGATTCAGTTGCCAACGCGTTGTAGAGATGATTCAACTCATTTTCTACTTTGTTTAAAACACAGACACATGTATCAACTAATACTACCAGATAATGTGGTATCAGGATTACGATTATCATCGCTTGCCATATTTCTTCTTTTCACTATTCATATAACTCTCAAATCAATCCTAGCCGCTATTCTTGTTCTTGGTAAGTCAATAATTTACTCATTTTCAGATGTCTTCATCTAACTTAACACCCGATCGAGTTTTAATTGTGGATAAACGTCTTGCTCCAGCTAATGTTGAGCAATTTCATTTCGTTCAACTCACTCATCCTCGTACAAAACAGGAGCAATCTTATGCTGTCGATCATCAATCTAAAACAGTCTTTGAACTTGTTCGAAGTGCTCGTTCACATTCGAGTTGGTTTATTAATGATCAACATGTATTGCCAGATGGATCTTTGTATATAGTTACGCCAATCAATTTAATATTTCTTTTATTACCTACACTCTGGTCTCATGCTCGTAAAAGTTTTCTTTCATTAAAAACAATTATGACTGATTCGCTTCAACAATTACAATTAGATGATGATGTCGTTATTGAAAAACTTCGTTCTATTTGTGATATTAATCTTGATAAACATTCAATCAAATTAAATGAAGAGAAGTTCATCGTATGGCTTCGAGATCGAATCGATCGACTTAAAAAACTTGTCAAAGATGAAGAACACGCATTTGATCTCATTTGTGAATATTTAACCGATGATATTGTTGAATATTGTCAACAGGAATTGAAACTTCATGGAAATGTACGATATGATATTCCCATTGGTCAAAAAGCATCATCTGTAACAGCAACAATTACAACGAAAAAGACAGTAGAAATAACAACAAAAGCAAAGCGAAGCAAAAAATAAATTTAAACAACATGTATCCTATTAACTAGAATGTAGATGTGTTATTAAAAATAAAAACAAAATCTATATAAATAAAAGCAAACTGAATAGCTGATATCTTCTTCTAGGTACACATTATCTTCTTAAAAAACGTGGTTCAATACAAACGAAAGCTAAAATTAACTATTCTACCAATGATACTGATTTATCAGTGGCAACGATTGAGTACGTTTTGAATATTTATCTTCTATCAAGCAAGTATTTATTTTTTTTAGTCATGCAAAAAACGTTCTATTTGAACATTATGCCAATAAAATTCAAGCAAACGTCCCTCGCGAATTTCATCAGATACAAAAGAAATCCAATTGCATATTTGCTAAACGAGCACGATGTTGGACTGCACCACATTGGCTTGACAATATATCAATCGACGATAATTGTGAACGGTAATTCAAAGATATATTATCTACGTTATTGATATAATTTTGTTTTTAGACTGCTAACAAGTTTTATTCTCTTTTGTGCATTTGTAAAAGATATATCCATAGATGGTTATGTGATTGAAATTCCTCATAATCATGCAACAGCAACTATTGAAGTAAATAGATCTCTGCTTTTCAAATAAAAACTTTCTAATTTCCTTTATTCGAAAAGGATTTCGGACGAATATTCAAACAAATTCTTCGTTTTCTTTCCGATCATGATCCAGCGAAACGATATTGTATGAATGTTTCACCATCACGTATCGGTCAAAATGGTTGGGTATTTGAATTCTATCGTATTACGTTTTTTATCACAACATTTACGCCGCATTATCCTGAAACACATCCACGATATTCTCATGGTTTTAATAATTATTGTCACATACTATTTCAACCTGAACTTTCATTTCTTCGGCATAATTTGCCTGATGATACTCCAGATACAAATTGGATTGAACCAATCACAAGTCGAGATAAAACTCGTGTCGCATTTCGAGATCATGGAAGAGAATATCCTATTCGGCCGACTATTTATTATCCGCCATCTCACGATATGATTAGACCATTGAGTAATGATTTAGCGGATATTGTTGAATGGTGGCTTTGAATAGGAAACTTTTATTTTAATTCAGATTAAGAAATAAATTTTGCAAAAAGTGTATTCTTTCAAATTCTAATTTATTTCATTTCAATTGTGTTAAACAAACATTTCTATTAGGAAAAAAAAATAAAATGTAAAGAAATAAACCCTTGGCTATAAGAGAAAACAAATTGCACACAAAAAAAAGAAGATCTAACCAACACCGAGAGTAATTAAGTATACAAACAGATCACCATATTGAGAAGAAAACAAGAAACATTCATTTGCCTTTGGCTTTTGATTTCGCTGGTTCTTCAGCGGGTTTTGTACCTAACCAACCAAGTAAAAGACCCATTGGAGAAGTTTTTGATGAAAGACTTTCAGCTGTATTTTGAAGTGTTGGTTTATGAGCTGTTGCATGACCAACGATTACTAAATTTCACGAAAAATTATATGCATTCTATCTATCATCTTCTGCGACTTACAAGCTAATGGTAAAGCGATACCAGTTAAAAATATGGATACAGTTCCAAGCATACTGATAACAAAATAAGCGACAACAAGAACAAGTATAAGTACAAGAATTGGACGATCCTGTAGAGGAGCTGTAACGGCAGGTTTTTCACGTGTTCCATAGACGAATGCAGCGACGAGACCGGCAACAACAGCAAGACCAAAAAGAATAGCTGTTAGATTACAAAATCTAAGCAAAGACAAAAACAATATAAATACAATATGAAAATGCTGAACATCCTACGCGATCAGTAAAAAAAAAGGTATTAGAATAACACCATAATTTGATTGATAATAGATTAAATTAGCAACAACTTGTTTTTGAAGTTCACCGAATTCATTGGGATTTAAAGCTGGTTTAGCCCATTGATTACCTCCAGCAAATTCTTGCATTGGCCGAATCTAGCCAATAGGAGGAAAAAAAAAGAGTTCGAAAGTAACATAAAAAAATAACAACTACTGGTGATAGTTGAAGTTTCTGCACAATGTTCGACATATCAGGTTCTTACTAAAAACAAATCTCAGACTAGATCTAAAATAAAATGATCATATTTTAAGCCCAACTAATCAAAAGCTTTAAGAATGTTTGATTAGAATTTCGTCGGAACACGCAGAATCACTTGTTACAACTGAATATATCTGAAAAATAGAAATATATACACAAAGGAATCAACCACTGTCCCTAAGTTTCCTTTAAAAAATTTTTGTTTTTCTGTACAAAATAAATAAAATTTTACAATTTGTCAAATAATGGTTCGTTATTACTAATAATACCAAGATTATGATGTATGCTCTCCGATGTAATTAATTTCTCAGGGCCATTTGATAGCGACGTTAGATCGTTAAAATTAAAAAGAACTTTTTCAGCCGAATCATAACCAATCGCTTGTTCATCTGTCTGCTGCAAAGAAATTACTTGATGAAGTTGACTTGATGATTGTGATAAACGATTGAATGGTATATGCAAGTTTGAATTTTCATCTAATTTTGTGTCCGATTGTGGATGTAGTAGATGAGTATGTATTTGTGGTTCCAGTTTAATTTCATCGGCAGATGACATTGAATCGATTGATGGAACTACTAGAGATAGAAGTTTATACTTTGATTTAAGTCCTCAATTAGCTTTTCGCTGCCAGATGGTAAATTTCGCATAGGATGAATAGATTGGTAAGATAAAACCTACTAGCATACGATATTTAATGTCTATAGTTATCAAATTTTAGCCTTCAGTCGAAAAAAAGAAACCGCACGGATTGCTTTTACTATTGGAAATCAATTCTGGAGCGAACTTTTAGAAGAAATTTTCTCTCGGTGGAATATTTCAAAAGGATTTAAACCATATTGAAAAGCGATAACACTCGTTTTTATCTTACCATTATTCATTGCAGCTGTTTCGCCGATTTTACATTCGCTTTCTTCTAGCTTAGGCTGTTTCTCTCGTTTTTTCATAACAAGATTATCGTGTTCACCATTAGTTAATACTGATAAAAATCTATCCACATAGGCTAATGCTAAATCTCCCGCATCTTTAACATAATCCATCAATGAAACGGCATACTGTGCTGAAAATTCACTTCCATATGCATGTATTAATAAATCGACTTCTTCTTTCGATACAGAAGAAAATGTTGAATCATGTTGTGAGGAATTCGATGAAAAGGGTCCATTTTCAAGAAATTCTTTTGCTGATAAATGATTTCGTTTTACATCGTCAGTCACAATCGGTAACGCTGAAGAAATATTTAAATTATCTTCATTGGTTAATAAATGATCTAGTTCCACAAGTGCGATGTTTTGTTGACTCAAATCATCTTGATTTACGAAACGTAATGATGTGGAGCCTTTTTTGCGTTGATACGCAAGTGTATAGGAGCAGAGTGAACGATGTAAACGAAGTTTTTCACGTGCGCATTGTGAAGCTTGTTTAGCTTGCGCGAGAGTTTCTTCCGGTGATAGTTCTTCGTCATCCTCTTCCTCGGGTACTACTGATGTCGGAGGTTTCTCATAAAATTTTGGTAGTTTTAATATTAATTTCGGCTTTCGTTGCACAGATGATTGATTCAAACTAGTCGACGAAAGATTTTCAGGATCATTTATTGACGAATCATAGGGATCATTGGATGATGTTGTTTGTTCATCCATAGAATGACTTGAAGAATCAATACGAAAGCCTAATTCACGTTCACTAAGACGAGTAAAACATTCAACACCACGACGAAAACTTAATAATTTGTCTTTATTCATTAACTTCGCTCCTGTTGCGAGCAGCTTTTTAGCTGCTCGCCAATAAATTGTATCTGGACGATTATATTTCATAGCATTTTCGCACATCAATTCGAAATCGGACCGAAACTCAATTACATTTGAATAATCATCTTGAGTAATTTTCTTTTTCATGGTAGAAAAATCCATTGGCCGGGTAATTATCTGCGAGTAGCCTGGTGCAAACTATATAGAAAATTCATATTTTGAGAAAGATAGTTTGTGTTTTTGAGAGTTTCAAAAAGTTTTACTTGATCCGTGACAGGATATTGAAAGAAACCTTCTTTATCTTTGCGTGATAGAGTAAGTAGAAGATGATCGAGACATGCATTTAAATGTGTATTATCTTCAGTATGAAATTTTGTTAACATTTTTTGAACACGTTTTGGTCGCTCGAGTGAATTTTGATTTAGGAGAATATTTGAATCGGAATTACTTGTTGTGAGTTGTTGAGATGAAGAATCTTCTTCGTACTCCATCATACCAAAACCGGAATGACTCGATGAATCGTCATGTTCAAACACAGCATGACCACCAACACTAAAACGTGGACGTTTTGTACCACGACGAAACATTGAGTATATTATATATTAATTAATTAATTAAGTAAGTATTGTTTTTTGCTACCAATTTTTCAATAGGACGTACTAATATCCAATATGGTATAAATGAAACTGTGCCATCATCATCATCAACACATAACAGTATAAAAGAGCAACCAATCCAAAACAGTACCCAGCATGTGTCCTCATCTTTTTATTGATTTATGCAGTCAATAGAGGGCAGCAAGTTACTCAGTTCACTATGATGATTTTTTTCAATAATAATTTTTAACCTTTTGGTTGAAAATTTCGTGGAAATAAATCTCATCATTTCTTGAAATATCTTATCATTGAGATGTTATTTAAATTGATAATTACAGACTGAATGTCATGGATTCGATTTTCATCGTATACAAAGGGTATCATCTGACATCATAAAAACATAGTTGAACTTTAAAAAATACTGATTTCATATATTTAATAATCTAAACACATTTTTTTTGTTTTGAACCATCGTTATCTATTCATACAAGTGAAACGGTAACGCATCAATTTTGCAGGTAAGCGAATCAATAATGGCGGCTTCTCCTCCCTTATCTTCTTTTCGAACTATCGTGTGGAGCGGTATCATATTCAAAAAGAAACAAAAATTAATTTCACTTTCGTCTAGCTAATGAAGATGAGCAGTGTGATTTATGATCTGTGTCTTCGTTTGATCAAATTTTAGCTTGAAAACAAGAGACAAACTATACACGACATGTTGATGTTATGATCTCTATCATAGATGCATAGATTCGATCAAAGACAAATTTTTTAATCTAGCAAATGCTATTGAACAAGTTTGTACTTTTGACGTAAGTCAAATGATAATATCAAATAAATTTTCTTTTCTCAAGACTTGTCACCAAGAGTTTCCGTTTGATCTTTGTTCGTGCGATGTAATCAAGCAGTAACAACATAACACATGTCATCTGCATTTCGGATGCGAATTCTTTGATTGAAATGTGTAACGACTCTTGACTAAACGTGTTAATCGTCGAGAAAACTCTCTCTTTTTCTTTGACCTGTTGTTATTGTTTTTCATGTATACGATGACCCTCGAGAGTTTGATGCGTATATATGAGCATAAAAAATAAAGCAAAGTTGTAAAAGAAAAATTTCCATTTCAAACGGATATTAAATGATGCAGAAAGAACACGATGATTTAGATCAATTTGTA